>WAAB01025191.1:1866-35333 GCA_013389865.1 Piaya cayana
AAAAAAAAGGGGGGTGGGGAGTGGCAAGGAAAGAACCAAATAACACAGCCCACAGAAAGAGTTAAGCAAATAGAGCAGCTTCAGCAGAATAAAGACAAAAGACTGCTTTAGAGAGAGAGAGTGTGTGTGTGTTTGTTTAGTTTTGGGGGGGTTTAAGTGGAACTGATGAAGGGGCAATGAGAACTCAAAAATGGTCGATTAAGAAGGATCTCCCAAGTTCTGCAAACTAACAGAGCAATGCAATAAGGAAATAAAAAGATGTAAAGGAGTAGGCATGTCTTTTGACACAATGATACCCACGTAAAGATTTTCCTGAAAGGAACTTAACCTTTGCTAGTGCAACATCCAGCAAATTCAAGGTAACTGTTATTAGAAGTAACACCTTTCAAAATACAAAGCTTTACATTGTGTACCTGTAAGATGAACACTTTAAGTCGATGTGGCAGAGGGTCTCACTGAACTACCCTCTTTTTATATTCTCAACCTTTGTAAAGGTTATTTTAGTGTTCCAGTATCTTATCGTTGAGTTTTATGGTATTTACGCAAATTCAATTTGAAGTATGCAGTTTTTACTGTTCGCTAGCTTAGTTTATTTTCCTATTTTAGAGTCTGCCAAAAACATACAGGTTTTGTAAAACTGAAGACATGGAAATTCTGAGTTTATCTACATGATCTACTAAGAGTTGGCTTTCTTGCACTTTTTTAATTAAAAATATAGATGTCCATTTTGTAGGATATGGCCATAGACAACCTCTGCAGTTACAGGGCCATGGAATACTCCCACTGCAACTATACAACATCTTCAAGATGACAACTCTGTGCAAAATCCATCTGCTTGACCAGAAAGAGGAACTATGCTGTATTTAAGGACATGCAGTTTCCCACTATTACAGGTTGAGTTTTTGCATGACTTTTGGCATTGGAGAAAGCAGTTCAAGGAAAATTGACTTTGCATCATATACTCATTCAGCACCTGCAATTGTGAGACTGCCTAACAGCTCTATTTCTTAAGCAGTTGTTACATGTTCCCTGGTACTGTTCTCAAGATCCCTTTCTTCATGGAGTAAATTCATGCAAAACCTAACCCCTGGCACAATTTTATAACAAATTTACAAATCAGATTTGCATTAAACTCAAAAAATTCAAGAGCGAGAAATAGAAATGAAGAGGATCATGAATCAATAATCTCTTTATTACAATAACTTCTCATAAGGCATGTATTAAATGTGTCATTTCCTATTGTGGCAAGTACCATTCATTTAATTCTTGCATTGAGAAGAATTATTACTATATATACAACTAGCAGGGCTAGGATCTTCTCCCCTTTCCCAGTCTCTCAAGTCTCTCATCCCCCCTACCTTTATTCTCACTCAGTGCAGGTTCTTGGATGTGAACCATCAAACTTCTGTCTCCATCTGCTTCCAGAGCTCAATGTGATAAAATATGTACTCACTGGATGCTCAGATTATTTTAAAAGGAGAGAGAATAATATTGGTATCTTCAGAATTTTTTGACCACTACTGGTTAATGATTTGCAATTTTTGGTCAGGTTCTTATGTTTCCTTGTGAAAGACGAAGAAAAAATAAAAGCACTCTTTACAAATTTAAAGAGAATTAGCTGTGTCATTTTAAAATACAGACAATCTACAGGCAAATCAACAGGCAAACAGCAATCAGCACCCTAGAGCTATACTGTGCTGTCGACAGATGCTGAAGTAGTTCTCATCAAATGTACTACTTTGGTTCACTTAGCATACAAGGACCTTGTGCAATTATAATTTTATTAGCAACCATAATGACTTTTAGGAAAAAAATTTTCACCGAAAGGGTGAAAACAGGCACTGGAACAGCTGCCCAAGGAGGTAGTTGAGTGACCAATCCCAGAGGTATTTAAAAGATGGGTAGACAAGGTACTTAAGGATGTGCTTTAGTGGCATATTGGTACAGTTGGACTCAATCTCAGAGGTCTTTTCCAACCTGGTGATTCTATGATCCTATGACTCTCTTAGGAAAAAAGTGAAAAAAAGAATGAAGACTCATAAGGGACATGTAATGGACTGGTCACTCACATCTATAAGTGTACGCATCCACCAACATCCAATCCAGAATTGTGAGAAAGCTTACAATAGTAAACAGATTTGCATTTGCCACCTAAACAGTTTTAGTAAGCATTAAAAAAAATCCAAAAAAACCCAAAAGCAAAAAGACCTCATAAAACTGGTAACTCAACAATTATTGCGCCGCATAAAACAGATCTTCATCCAATAGTTACAGTCCACTGCTAGGCGCAAGTATTTTAGATCAATTTCAGCAGTCAAGTATTTAGCAAATACAAAAAAAATTCAACAGAATCAGGGAGGAAAACCTTGTGCTTACAGAAGATAGATCATTACAAGAAAAATGATCACATGAAATGAAAACAGTATGGGAGAGAAAGCAGGTGTTCAAAACCTCATTAATACACTCTCTGCAGTGGAAACTGTGCTAAATAATCATCTAATAAACACAAGACGTAAAACATCAACGAGAGTAGCAGCAACAACAAAACAGTGTTGCCCTTCTGCCCTCCAGCCCTTCACCTCCTGAAAACAGGGAATTTCAAATGAAGAGAGGAAAAAACAAGCGAAAAATACCCTAATGAAGCTAAAATAGGCTAAAGTAAACTGAAAGGATAAAATTGCTAAACTAAAATATAGTTTTCACAAGAGCATACATTTTGAGGATAATCTTTATAAAATATATGAACCATTCTGGACAAAGGTGCTGCTAATTTAAATTTGGCTGCCATCATATTCTTCCTCATGGTGCATCAACACTCACATCATTAATATAAAAGTGACAGTTTAAGAGGCTAGCATCTTTGCCCTGGTATCTGCTTCCTTTCTTGAAGTATAGACATATAAAACATAAATGCAGATTTGGCAGGTAAACAAGCTTGCTGGAAATGAATTAAAACATCAACCGCGCAGAAATGGGCTACTTCAAGGCCCCAGCACCACTCAAGGATCCCTGGATGAGCCCAGGGAAAGAGCCCAACAGCAAGAGGCTACTACCAAAGCTCTGACCTCCTTTCCAGCCACTTATTCTCTCCCTATCTCTCTGTGGCAGTCACGAAAGAGCTCTGATAAGCTCTCATGCCCTCTGCCTAATAGCATGGTCTTCTACACAAAGTACTGGAAAGCTGAAAGGAGAAGTAGAAAGCCTTTTGTTCTCTACTCCTTGAAAGCTGGGATGGGGAGGGAGGAAGGCCATAGTGTNGATCATGAATCAATAATCTCTTTATTACAATAACTTCTCATAAGGCATGTATTAAATGTGTCATTTCCTATTGTGGCAAGTACCATTCATTTAATTCTTGCATTGAGAAGAATTATTACTATATATACAACTAGCAGGGCTAGGATCTTCTCCCCTTTCCCAGTCTCTCAAGTCTCTCATCCCCCCTACCTTTATTCTCACTCAGTGCAGGTTCTTGGATGTGAACCATCAAACTTCTGTCTCCATCTGCTTCCAGAGCTCAATGTGATAAAATATGTACTCACTGGATGCTCAGATTATTTTAAAAGGAGAGAGAATAATATTGGTATCTTCAGAATTTTTTGACAACTACTGGTTAATGATTTGCAATTTTTGGTCAGGTTCTTATGTTTCCTTGTGAAAGACGAAGAAAAAATAAAAGCACTCTTTACAAATTTAAAGAGAATTAGCTGTGTCATTTTAAAATACAGACAATCTACAGGCAAATCAACAGGCAAACAGCAATCAGCACCCTAGAGCTATACTGTGCTGTCGACAGATGCTGAAGTAGTTCTCATCAAATGTACTACTTTGGTTCACTTAGCATACAAGGACCTTGTGCAATTATAATTTTATTAGCAACCATAATGACTTTTAGGAAAAAAATTTTCACCGAAAGGGTGAAAACAGGCACCGGAACAGCTGCCCAAGGAGGTAGTTGAGTGACCAATCCCAGAGGTATTTAAAAGATGGGTAGACAAGGTACTTAAGGATGTGCTTTAGTGGCATATTGGTACAGTTGGACTCAATCTCAGAGGTCTTTTCCAACCTGGTGATTCTATGATCCTATGACTCTCTTAGGAAAAAAGTGAAAAAAAGAATGAAGACTCATAAGGGACATGTAATGGACTGGTCACTCACATCTATAAGTGTACGCATCCACCAACATCCAATCCAGAATTGTGAGAAAGCTTACAATAGTAAACAGATTTGCATTTGCCACCTAAACAGTTTTAGTAAGCATTAAAAAAAATCCAAAAAAACCCAAAAGCAAAAAGACCTCATAAAACTGGTAACTCAACAATTATTGCGCCGCATAAAACAGATCTTCATCCAATAGTTACAGTCCACTGCTAGGCGCAAGTATTTTAGATCAATTTCAGCAGTCAAGTATTTAGCAAATACAAAAAAAATTCAACAGAATCAGGGAGGAAAACCTTGTGCTTACAGAAGATAGATCATTACAAGAAAAATGATCACATGAAATGAAAACAGTATGGGAGAGAAAGCAGGTGTTCAAAACCTCATTAATACACTCTCTGCAGTGGAAACTGTGCTAAATAATCATCTAATAAACACAAGACGTAAAACATCAACGAGAGTAGCAGCAACAACAAAACAGTGTTGCCCTTCTGCCCTCCAGCCCTTCACCTCCTGAAAACAGGGAATTTCAAATGAAGAGAGGAAAAAACAAGCGAAAAATACCCTAATGAAGCTAAAATAGGCTAAAGTAAACTGAAAGGATAAAATTGCTAAACTAAAATATAGTTTTCACAAGAGCATACATTTTGAGGATAATCTTTATAAAATATATGAACCATTCTGGACAAAGGTGCTGCTAATTTAAATTTGGCTGCCATCATATTCTTCCTCATGGTGCATCAACACTCACATCATTAATATAAAAGTGACAGTTTAAGAGGCTAGCATCTTTGCCCTGGTATCTGCTTCCTTTCTTGAAGTATAGACATATAAAACATAAATGCAGATTTGGCAGGTAAACAAGCTTGCTGGAAATGAATTAAAACATCAACCGCGCAGAAATGGGCTACTTCAAGGCCCCAGCACCACTCAAGGATCCCTGGATGAGCCCAGGGAAAGAGCCCAACAGCAAGAGGCTACTACCAAAGCTCTGACCTCCTTTCCAGCCACTTATTCTCTCCCTGTCTCTCTGTGGCAGTCACGAAAGAGCTCTGATAAGCTCTCATGCCCTCTGCCTAATAGCATGGTCTTCTACACAAAGTACTGGAAAGCTGAAAGGAGAAGTAGAAAGCCTTTTGTTCTCTACTCCTTGAAAGCTGGGATGGGGAGGGAGGAAGGCCATAGTGTTATGTCTTTCAAAAGAACAAATTATGTAAAATACTGTCACAAATAACACCCTAATAATGAAAAATACAAAACCAGGTATTTGAACAGTAGGGAAATCCAGCAATGAAGTCCTGTCCTTGGTGGAGTGGTGAAGCACATTCTGTCACATTATCCCTTCAAACATCTACCTCGGCCTCAATAGATGTAACAGAATAAACTCACTTATTTCCTTATTTCTTCTCTATATAATTTATCTAGTCTTATCTTGTATTTTTTATCACCTCCAGAATTACATGATTAGATATTCTGAGCATTCAGAGAGCAAGAGAGAAAGATTCTCTGTTAAGTCTTCAATTTACAACATATGCTTTTCACATTTCCCAGCTGACCAGACACCAAGGTAGTTTTGCAAACCTATACTTGTACTCTCTTTAGCTACATAGTTATGAACTGGTAATATCATCAACAGAACCACTCAGAAATGTTCAAAATGAGGACTCTACAAAAATAATTCAAGAAAATTCTGGTCCCATGAAAATTTGAAATTTTATGAACTATTCCAATTTGTCTCACACAGCTTTCAAAACAACCTATTAAAATTCCAGTAAAAAGAAAGTGACAGTAGAAGCAAGTGAATAATTATTAAAAAATAAATAAAAAAAATAAAATAATGATATCCTAATTATTCCACCTCTGCACAGCACTTTAAGCTGATGTCTTAAAAATCATTTCTCTGGGGAGCCTCTGTGTGAACAAGAGACCTGTTCACAATCAAAACCTGGAAAATTTGAAATAGTGTCATTTCTCCTTATTTTTTGCAATAAAATCTTTTAAAAAGCCACAGCTTCAGAGTCTGGAGAGACGGAGAGAGTATTTCCAATTGATGTACTCTAAATTAAAATCTCATTTTGTTTTCCTTAACTCATGGACAAGCATCACAATGCTATTTCTTCTAGTAACATTTTTACATACTGATTTGCATAGTATGTTATCAAGACCTTGCATTTACTATTTCTACTGACTATAGGTTTCATCAACCAACCACGTCAAAGATATTTACCCTTTTCTTCTTATATTATAAGGCTTACAGAGCAGCCCAAGATTACTCTCAAAAAAAATTAAAACAACAGCAGGATTTGAGTGGTGACTGTTAACCTCGGACAGAATTTAGCACTGTTAAAAATGCTTTTCTATGTGACATGAATATTTGTTTTAAAGGCATTTGCCTCTTTCTCTCCTCATTAAAGACAAAAAAATTGCTCAACAGTCACTTTAATCAATTTGTTGATTCCTTTCATTCTAGCCTGTCTAGAAACTTGGATTCCTTCTGCTTATAGAATCATAGAATCATATAATAACCAGGTTGGAAGAGACCCACCGGATCATCAAGTCCAACCATTCCTATCAAAAATGCAAAAAGTCTGACAGAAAATACCTATGGAAGACTATAGGTATGAAATTAATCATTTCAAGGACATTATATACAAACAAGATGATGGCAGTAGTAGGCAACAAGCCCAGATTCCTTCTTTGCTTTAATGTGACCATGAGAACATCTGACTTGTGCTCAAATCCTCCAAGAGCTAGCAGTTCACTCCTGGTAATAATACAGCAGTGATGTAAGATGTGCATGAGGCTCTACCTGATCAACTAACACACTTGTGAGAAATATAACACCATCAGAAAGCCCTAGGGAAGTCCCATGTGATGTGAAGAGAAATGTTAATTTCCAAACTGATTATTAAGTCTAATAAAAGCCAAGTGAAATGTTGTTTATATTGCTAAATAATCATGCCTAGAGTACTACTTCTGTTGGATGCTAGGCACTAGATTTATCTTCAGCATAAACAATTCCCTAACGCCTCAGAAACCAAACCTGAGGCCCCTCAGATAACTCTCTCCAGAACCGATGAGCCAGAAATGGACATAAAGTCTTTCTCACCCAATTAGCCTGTTCTCCTTCTCATTTTAGAGCATGAATAATATAATCTTTATCATTCTTCTTCATGTGCTACTTAACATTTGATAAAAAGATACAAGATGCATCACTTTTTACTCATAGCTAAGCCTCAGAAAAGCAAACCAAGTCAAAATCTCAGGTTCATCCATTGAAATCCCATTGTTATCACTGAGTAGGTGGGGCTTCTGTGTGGTCTACATACATAAAATCTTTATGGCAAAACTTTACTTATGTTTAAGAATGGTCCAGACAATTACCAAATCAATCATCATGAAATACCTAAGAGTCCCAACCACGTTTCAGGAAGGACAGCAGTAATAAGTGCTACCTGATGACAGGCTGTTTTCTGACTCTGGTTTTCCATTTTATTCAGATGCTGGATTTCTAAAGCAGCAACTTCAAAGTCCTACGTTTCTGAAAAGCGTGAATTATTAATAGCAGCATGGTTAAGCTCCCGTGCATTATTCATTTATTCCTACCAACTATTTGTGCTACTGAAAATCTCTTTCCTCCTTTATCATGGAATCCTATATGCCAAGGCACTTCACAACAGCAAGAAAAATGCATCAGTGGTTGCTGAATAGACAACAGCACCTGCTTGTAGTATTGCAATATGAACAAACTGCAGTGCAAAACTTCCCTGGAGGTGTTTAAGTTACGGGTGGACGAGATCCTGAGGGACATAGTTTAGTGTTTTGTGGGAGTGGTTGGACTCGATGATCCAGTGGGTCTCTTCCAACCCGGTGATTCTGTGATTCTGTGAAAACACTTTACCTGAAAAATCTTTGCTTTGGCATACTAGAAGGGTTTGTAGCAACTATAAAATGATGATCCCATAGAATGCCAATTACTATTGCCCTAACTTGGTTCCTCCCCTAACAAGTCTTATATAGTCCTCAAATGCTCTCCCTCTGCATCACATGATGCCTCCCAAACCCTAAGGCAAGGGCTCTTCAGTCCATGACAGGATGAAGAGAGCTCATGCTAGGGAGTCATGGTTTTTATATCTTCTTTAGTTTGCAATTACTTCAATGATATACAGACACTACCTACCCATTATGCTCAGGACATGTAACACACAACTTACTTAGGACAAAGTCACCAACTTCCCTCAGTCAAAATTCTGGGCTTACTCTGGGTGCAGCTATAACCACATCACAACAAATGCTTCTATAAGAGGCACAATCAGGAATAGCTATTCAGGTCTAAAATCATACTTTTTTAAAAAATATGAATTTTCCTGTGAACAGAGACTTGTTAAAAAAAAAGTTTTTGATATTTGGGTCAGCTTTTTAAAACATGGAGTGCATTGAATTTCAGCACCTTGCAAACAGCATTTTTTTGTGCACTGAAAGATAGATATGAGATATACAAATATGTATATGCACTAAAAAAAGTTAACACTTAAGTTAATATGCACCACATAACAGGAATTTATGACCCTGTGTCATTCCACTGAGATTATTCAAAATCCAGTTCACGTTTGATGCCAGTACAACTGGGAACATTTTATGTGAGAGTGAATAGTAGTGCACATGCTTTGTTTTTTTCCCTCAGCTGAAAGACCCAGCCTCTGCAGACCGTTCAAGCATACAGAGTTCACATCCAGGTGGTACCTGTTTCTCTGAAGTGTTTGGCTCTACATTCATTATTTTTCACACACACAGTGTATCACCATCTCTGAAATCTGAATGCCATCTGCCTCTGTAAGTTACTATGTCCTCTTTCTTTTTACAAGTGACTTTGAAATCAATACTCAGTGCTGAAGCTGGTGCTGCTGACGCGGTTCTGTGTGAAGAGGTTTCTGTTCATATCTGCAAATCCCCAGCATACAGTCCTACTTCAGCATAACCAGCTCAGAAGCACTGCTTACACACAGATTGTGCAGTATGATCAGTCTGCTTTTACTACCTGGTATTGCATTATCTGTCCACTCGATGATTGAGTGGGTCTCTTCCAACCTGGCTGTTCTATGATCCTATACACCCACCTACCATCTCTGCATCACTGCTCACCTTTCTATGTTCATTTTTATTTACTCTTTTGTGCTGTAAAAATACCTCCAAATAATCTCTCAACTCATTCGTAAATTTCAGAAATTCTTAGCACTGTCTGCTTCTCCTGGCATTTCCAGGGTTTAGTCCACTTTGCTCCTTGGTTGCTATTTTCTCATATCAAGTTAGTTTTAGAACAAAGAGGCAGAAAAGGAAGCTAAAGGACTGCAGCAACATGGCCCAAAAATAAAAAGGGACCTCTCCTCCCCTCTCTAAAAAAACAATAGCAGTCCAGTAAAATTAATTTGTTAAAAGTACTAACAGGTTTCATGAAGCACAAAGACAACAGAACACAAATACTATATAAGGACTTTCTGGCTATGAAAGGCATAATATTGGTGAAGCCACTACACAAACAAACAGTAAGGAGTAATAAATTTTTTGAGCAGTAGTAATGCTACCAAATCAGAACAGCACTAAATAGAATAGAACATTTCAAACATTTTTTAAATCCAAAGCCTGCCATCATTACAGTAGTTATATCTGGAGCATATGTGACTCACTACAGCTCTTCAGTAACTGTGATGTACTTATGAATTTTTCATTGCAGATTTGAAAGAGCTCTAGTTTACTTTGTTTGTGTATCCTTCTTGAGCTACCAGCACTACACAGATATCCAGTAAGAATCAGAGCCAAGAAGCTAGAAAACCCATGCATCTTCTTGTCCTAAGTTGTTGCTAAATAAACAAACAAAACCTACAGGAACAGTGGTGGTCAGTTGAGGAGGACTTCTGCAGGTGCTCTTTACACAGGATGGTCTTCAAACTGCACTTCCTTTTCCTGAACTGCAGAGATGGAATCTAATCTTCAATTTTTTTTTTCTTGTCAAGAGAACCTGCCTTTACATGGATGAAATACTTACATCAGAATGTTACTATTTTCCTGAGGTATGCATGCATATTAGAAATTATCCAAAAGGACAACTAAGGTATCTGCTGGTTCAAAAGCCCTTTTAAAACAGTCACATGGATTATGAATGAAACTGTGACCTCACCAGTCAGACAAATGAACAATTCCTCCCTTAAGGAATTGCACTGGCTTCAAGCCCTCACAAGCCAGATGATAACCCAAATTGAGGCAGACTTAGAATCTCACTCTGAGAAAACAGTGACAAATTTGCATTCATTGAGGCTCCAAGTTGTTAAAACACATTGCTGCACACTGTAGCTTAGTTGTGATTACTTGTCTCCAATAGATAACCTACCAAAACGTATAGTTTAGGATATGTAGAACTGAACTAATTCTAAAATGAGCTTGGTAAAGGGAATTTAAGATTGGTAACCCAGGTAACCCCCACATATGATGCTTTCTGAAAACCTCACTGTGTGTCCAACAGAAGACAACATTCTCAAGTTTAGACAGGACCAAGCAGAAAACAAGAGAACTTCAACTTGCTCAGCAAGCTTGCGAATTGAGCCTAGTTAATTTCTGCTTTTACAGTACGCCTAAAATACTAACAGCTATTTTTTTCCTCACTTGTCCAGCTGCTACGTAGCTGGCTGCACAGCTTGGAACAAAGGGCTCCTTGTATCCTTAATCAAGACAATGCTTCGATTTCTCATGGTTGTTGGAGCTCTAAAATACCCCTACTCGTTAAATACATTGACGACTGCTAAATTTGTTGCAAAACTTCTTCACAAAATCTTGCATATTGAAACTACTATTACAAATATTCAAAAGAATTTACACGATCTAAATTCTTTGATATATCGCCCCCACTTAGCAGATTTCAAGAATGACAAAACGCAGAATAAACCAGTCAAACTATGAAGGCAGAACTGAAACTTGCAATTTTGTGGTGATACTCAATGAAATATAAGTGGTAAAATAAGAATTCTAAAGAAAATCAGAGTTGGTGTGGGTTGCCTATTTTAACTGGTCCTTGCTAAAGAAGTTTTGAAAAGCTTTGGAATAGATGCAAGGTTTTCCCCATAGATAATATTATATCAAGCTATGTAAAGCACAATGTGGGAATTTAATGCCCAGGCATCTCACCACAGTATCGTTGCCTGTAGTCAAAGAGCAGTTATACAATAAACCAAAAAATTTTGCTTTCCTTAGCTTTCTCATTTGAAATACTTACCTAGTTAAAATAATGTAGAAACAACATTGAACTGCTGAGCCCTTAACTCATGCACTGGCAAAACATAAGATTTAATATGTCATTTTTAATGATTATTTTCAATGAAGCTTTATATTTCACTGAAGTTTCAAACCACAACAGTATAAACTGAAATGAAAAAGCAGTATTATGGGCTGTTCTGTGGTGTCTGACTACAAATCTGAAGTGCATCTTAAGATGTGCAGCTGTATCAAGCAACAAACATAAGAACAAATACAGCCTGGTAAACTTTATTAAAATTTGGGCCTTACTTTTCATTGCCCTGAGAGAGTAACATAAATGGCACTATTTGAATATGATATCATTTTAAGGGAGTTTATTAACTACCTCTGTTGCTCTTAGCTTTCAGAGTCAAGATGAGGATAGCTTAGACATTTTCTGTATATGTTAGTATTCCTTGGAATGCAAAAGTGCTGAGCCCTTAATATTGCTTTACTTAAGCTGACATGGCACCTGGCCTTTTTGGTCTGGAGAACAGCAGAGTCACAATCTCTCATAAATTTTTGCATGACAGAATTGCAACTTCTAGTAATTTCAGCAGTCTCTTTAGATTATTAAGCTGAGCAGGTCCACTGGTGCCACAGAAGCATCAAACCTCCTTGGAGAATTCTCCACGAGAATCTTAATTACAAGTCCAAGTTTCTGAATACTAAAAACTCTGGAGCAATATGAAAAATGTGATCCTTAGGAACCTTCATGTAAATTCACAAATTAAATGCAAATTAAATTCACAAGTTGTTTTTTAAAGAACGCAGGTCATTAAGATCTTAGAGTAAAACAACAATAACAAAAAAACTCTACTCTACAACAGCAAGGTTCCTCTACAGAGCACAAAGTGATGTAACAAGACCAGTTAATGAAGTAACAAGTGCCTCCTTGAATGAAGAATGGCTGTAGACTTTTAGAGATTCTCAACCCAACCCCTAATCCATCTAAACCACACTACAACTTTAGGTGGCTAATATATAAAATCAAACAAAGTATTTGGCATTGATCAGAAGTTCAGATCTTTTATGTCTTTTATGGAGACACTTGATTTGTTCAGAGGTCAGGCACTTTCAGGATAAGTCCCTTGAGAAACTAACTCAACACTCTTGGGAAGACATAACATATACCGAAGTTTCCGAACCCCTTCCTGTCCTGTTATATAACAAACAGGAAGCATGAGAAGTACCCCAAGTTAACCATTGGATCTGCAGCCCATGCTCCTAGAACACATACACTATGCTAAAAGCAACTTTCTTTTTTATTTCCCCCAGCCTTGAACCTGTTCATTATAAAGCTTTGATGGGGTATTAAAAAGAACAATGATAGCCAATAAAAGCACTCAGAGTATACAGAAAATTGCAGTCTGTATCAGAACTAAAATCCCAGATATCTAAAATTGTAACCATCATAATTGCCTTGACTTGCACCTAAATGCAGGTTTTACCTTCTGTCAAGGCAGAGACATTCAAACCCACTCACCATCAAGTATCTGTTAAAAGAACTTCTTGTAAATTAGGTTGCTTTTCCTTCTGAAGGATATAATTTTTTCAGTAGAGCTCCTTAATAAAGTAAGCAATTGCTTTGCATTCAGTCCTGTACCCATTACAGAAAACAAGATCTACTCTAAGGCTACCGTATACTCCCATGTCCTGCATTTAAAAGATGGATATTCAATTGTGATCGAGATCACCTACCAAAGCCTACAAGCTGCCTTTTCCTGGAATTATTAAGCTACAAATTGCAGTTTTATGCAAAACCATATATTAATATTGGATGATGAAGATATTTCTTTTCTAAAGGATAGTTGGGAAAAAAACCTAATAAATAAGAAACATTTCTTCCTTTTTCCTCAAATATAAATCTTCAGAGGCCATAAGTTGTATCACCTTTTTAATGGGTAAAAAAGTATAAAAGTTATATATTTCATATTAAAATTCATACCTTCAAGAATATTACTGAGGTGAGTAGTTTCAGGAAAAGCAGTTTCTGTCATAACAGAGGTTAAAAATAGCCAGAAAATACTATACAGATGGCTCAACAGATCTAATGCACTACTGTGCAGAGACACAGATTAGTCTACCTCTAGGACATTGCTCTTTTTGATCAGCGTACCTTCAGACACAAGCAGAAGAACAAAAAATGTGGGTGTGAAGAAGAACGACACACTGTTTTTCAAAACTCTCCATGTCCTTTTATAACGCTATGTTGTGCTCTACTGCAGCTTTTAAAAAGCAGAGGGTTTCACTCTGCATACACAATCAGAACAAAGAGCAAGACAAAACCATGGTGGCACATTTTAACGGCAGCCTCCCACTGTGAACACCTCCTCACTCTGTCAAGAAGGGAAAAAGGAAAGAAAAAAAAAATCAAAACCCAAACTATAACCAGAGACTATTCCTCAGGATATAAATGCATTTTTCTCTTTTTTTCTCCTTCTTTAGTTTTCTAGACACCCAAGAGGCAAAAGAACTTGGTCTTATTCTTTGAAACCTTATGAAGACAGCTCTGGCACCAAAATTATTACTTGTCTTCTGAGCTACAAGAAAGCGCTCAAAGTGAGTGAGAAGACAAATGCTTTCTAACCCATCCCATCTCCAACCTTAAAAGTTACTTCCTTTCAGCAAGTGAGTTTGACTGTTATGTTACCTGGCAGCAGACAGAGGCTCTGTTTCTAAAATGGTTAAAATTACCTCTTACTTCTTTTCAGGAACTATTATCTCTGTCATTTTATATCTTTCCTATATCATTGAGAATCCACATAAAAATAATGCCCTTTCAATCGCCTCAAAGAAATGAAGCTTGGTCTTAATGCAAGTGAAGCATACAAGGCACAGCTGCGATGGGCAGTTGGCCATTTCATGAGGATTACCACTGATTCCGTAAAAGAGGGAATTTAGGACACTGTTTTGTGAGCAGCTAGCAAACAAACAAAGCATTTAGTCAAAATCTCAGCTACAGTAAGCTAGAAATGACAGTAAATGAAATCTTAAATTTAAGTAGGAAGATGATATAAAATACCCCATTTGAAAAAAACACAACTCAATTACATGATGCTCTCTGCTGCTGAGATCAGTGCCTATGAACTTTAGAGTACCAGATTCACAGCTGCTTTTAAATGCCTCATGATTAGATTATGTGTTCTAGATGATGAGCTTAGTTTTTTCTGTAGCCTTTTGCCCAAGACTCCATGGTGCTCTCCCCCATCCCTAAAAGCTGTAAGGTGAGAAAAACATAGACTGAACTAATTCATAACACTGCATGTGAGATGTTCAGAAAAGCCATAGGCATACAGTCAGCTCTGTACAGGCTCTACCACTTCATTACAGCATCCTCTTTCTTTTCCAAAGCCTTAAGATGGAGCAAGTCACCTTCGTAAGGATTTCTTCAGAAATAAGGAGAGAATGAACTTCTCCACAAGTAACTGGTAAAAAGCTGGCTATCATGAAGTGTGATGACCACCGCAAACATACAATTTCTGAAATCACATGACAGAGATTGGTTTTGGGGCAACCAAATGTCAGCCCTCAACTTGAACATATGAAGTTAGATTGCGTGGAGGCTTTTAAATATTATTATGTAACAGCTGAAGAGCTCTTGAAGGGCCTTGACAGGGACTCTGGAGATTCCTTATCACTGTTGAAATACAATAAATGCTTTCTTATAAAAACCAAGGATTAACGGTGTGGCTTCAAGTCACGTGATGCTCTTATAAACACATCATGGCATTTGGGGAAAAAAAAGGATTTTTATACTAATTCATTAACTTGGAACCTGACTAAACTAGATCTTTTACAGTTTGCAACAGTACCACTCATTACTGCACACAAGGTAGGCATTAAATGCAAAATCTCTAGAGCAAGCAGCTAAATTTATTATGGAATTACGAGAATGGCATAAGCGCTTTGAATTATTTATTTTCCACAAACCATTCAAAGAGAAGAACTTGAATGAGGCAAAATCCAATAAGTGAACCCATGATTTATGTATGAAGCATACCCTATTAAATCATAATTTATGGCATACTAGACTCTAAGAAAAAAAAACCAGTTTGTTAACAACTACAATAACAGGAAGAATGCAAAGGGATGCTGATAATGAAAGATATCTTGGTTGCATCATAGGATGTTCATAATGAAAAAAATCTTGGTTTCATCATAAGATGCTCATAATGAAAGAAATCTTGGTTTCACCTTATCTATCAAAGCAGAATTAGAGAGGAAAAAAAAAACCTAGTAACAATATTAGTGCAGGACCAATAAAAAAATCAATGAAGTTCATTTTGGCATTATCTTCTCCTATCACAAACACAACAAAGGTTTTTATAGCGACTGTAATCACAGCTGAGAATTTACCTTTGTGTTTGCTGACCAGCAAAAGCTTTTATTTTGCAAATAAAGACCCCAAACACACAAACAACCAGATGCAAGGACTGAACTGAGAAAGTAACCACGCTACTAACGTCAAAACCCCAGCACAATTCCTGTGTTGTGATTAACTGGGATAACAGCCCAATATGCAGCCCAGCACCAGGCACCGAACTCCAGAGGGGGAACGACCTGTCCGCATCAGCCTCATCACCTGCACAACGACCCAACACCGGTTCTCCGGGAGAAAAACTTTACTGACACGGGAGAAGGTGGGGTGGGATGTGGTGGGATGGGGATGGAAGGGTAGGATGGGAAGGGATGCGGTGGGATGGGATGGGGTAGGATGGGATGCGGTGGGATGGGATGAGAAGGGATGGGATGCGGTGGGATGGACCAGACCGGGGATCGTTCTGCAGCGTGGGAAGGCAACTCGCCCCCTTCGGTCTCCCTCCCCGTCCTCTGCAGCCTCACGACTCGAACGCCGGTCCCCTAAAGCCCCGACCCGCCCCGGGCGCGCTGTCAGCATGCGGGCGCCCAGGCTGCGCCCGGCACCCACCGGGACCCGCAACCCGGGCACCCCCCTCCCTCTCCGAGCGAGGCGTTCTCGTCCTGACCTTTCTGCTGCTTAAAGGACTGGATGGAGCCCGAGTGATGAACCATGCCGGCGGCCGGCAGCCCCTGCCGCTGTCGCTCCGGGAACGAGAGGCAGACGGCCCCGCGGCGGGAATGGCGCCGGCAGCCGCCGCGCGTGGCGAGGGGCGGGCTCGGAGCCGCCCCCACCCCCGCGGGGAGCGGGCACCCTCGCTCTCGGGTGGGAAAACCCCGGCGTACGATCCCAGAGCGGCTTGGGTGGAAAGGGACTTCAAACCCCATCCAGCGCCAACTTCCCCCACGCCGTGGGCAGGGACGCCTCCCACCGGGTCAGGTTGCTCAAAGCCTCCTCCAGGCTGGCCTTGAACGCCTCCAGGGATGGGGCAGGCGTCCCTTCTCTGGGCAACCTGTTCCAGTGCCTCACCGCCCTCGCAGGAAAACATTTCGTTCTAATATCTAATCTAAATCTCCCCTCTTTCAGTTTAAAGCCGTTACGCCTCATTCTATCACTGCACTCCCTGATAAGAGCCCCTCCCCAGCTTTCCTGTAGCCCCCTTTTAGTACTGGAAGGTAGCTATAAGGTCTCCTGTGTGCCTTATAACTCTCTTAGCCTGCCCTTGTATGAGGCGTGCTCCAGCCCTCTGGTCATCTTCGTGGCTCTCTTCTGGATGCGCTCTAACAGTTCCATGTCTTTACATTGATTCTTTTTTTGCTAGTAATCAAAGCTTTGTATTTGGAGTCATTATCTTACAACTCCTTACATCTTTATTCAGAATACCAAGACTTTCTGCCACAGCTTCAGTTTTTAATCTTGTAAATATAGTTATCTTACACCTCCAGAGATGGGTCATCACCCAAAAGTCCACTGTGGGACTGATTTTGTCATCCCTGTTGCCTCCCTGTCGTGCTTGGTGCTTGTTAAAGGACATCAGGTGTTACTGGTGGAGTATAAGTTGCCCTTCCTTTACAAAGCAAAGGTGCCTTTACACCTGTGTGTTATGAGTTAAGTTTGTATTTCAGCCCTTCCATCACCATTGTTGCATCATCAGCCTCCCTTATCACGAGCCTTTTTCTATATATGCTATCAAACTTACTGTCTCAATCTTGCTGGAGATGGCTTTTTACTAAAAGACACTGAATGGAACATTCAAGACCTGATGTGGCCCATTTCTATGCTATTTGTGCTATGTTTTCTTTTTTCTCCAGTGTATGCCAAGAGACTCATTCCAGATGATAAAAGATTCAAATTTACAAGGCTTTAATTTCTTTCCCTTTCTCCCTCCATACATTATTCCCTTTGGATTCTGAGTGCATTTCACAACAGTATTGTTCAACTCCCATTAAATGTTTTCATTTAAATTTTTCTTCCACCACAGTCTCTCTAATCCTCCCACATTGAAGTCAGTCCAATATTCCAGCCTGTGTCTAGAGTATATAGCTCCTCTTCTCCAATTTAATATGCACACTTTATTTACTCATAGAAGTTCATCAAATGACCTGTTGCAACCTCTGCAGCTAATGACAAAATCTACGTCATTCCTTCAAAGTCTGTGGCTCCATTTGTGTGCAGGGCCATGTACTGGAGATTTCGTCCAACAGTAAAGCTGAGCTAGAACTTCCCTGTAGTTGACTGGGGCTTGTAGTACACTATTGCTTTAAAAATTACATGATTGACACCCCTTACTACACAATGGTCTGTACTACAGAGTTATACTTCCTTATCCGTTTCAGTTTAGTTAGTATGAGGATGTTTTTTCACTATGCAAACAGACCATACAGTTGTATATAAACCAATGTACCCATAGAAGGGTTCTTGCAGGTAGCAGAAAAAAATAGCATCCTAACTGAGGAGGTATACTCCAGCAGGTTTTTTTTTCCAGATTATACCAGACATTGCTCTTTGATACAGTGTAGCTGACACATCCAACTGTTACCATAATAAGGGGAAAAAAACTTACTTACTTCGTCTGGGTAGCTGACCAAATTTGGGTTTTGCTTCGAACGTTTGCAGAAGGTTTGTTATCGATTAGTTTAGGAAAAGATGCAGAAGCTTTGATGCTGTGAAGACATTATCCTACTCATTTGTCAGTCTCTGGTGTCTTTCTTCACACTGAAGGTAACAGATGAGGCATTCCTCTGCACTCCTGCAATTTCAGGAAAACTGCTGGGAACAGCTCTTTCCTGCTGAGAGACAGCACTATAGATGTTGCGTGGCAGAATAAGGCAAGTGGAGACGAGCCAGGCTGTCTCTTGTTGATCAACAAATGCTGGGAAATCAGGGGCAAGCCAAAAGAAGAGGTAGAATCAAGTCCTTGTTGCTTATTTTCAAGCTTTAGGGTAGACTTTAGAATGGATGAGTAGGATTAAAACTAAATCTATACCAGCAGCTGAGAACAATAATATTACACAGGAAAAATAATATTACAAACTATAAACTTAGTTAATAGTCATATGTAGTCTGCAAACAGCAAGTGTAGTTGTTTCAATGTAATAGTCTAAACCTTTGCAAGGTTCTAGGGCAGAGCTGTTTCCCTGAGAGACCTTGCTTGACCCCTTTGACTTACAGGTGAAGTAGAAGAGCTGCATACATTATATGCTTCCTTTCTTACCAGAGGAAAAGAGAACAGGACCATTATCTGCTATCCTGTGAAAATAATCTGCAAAATGCAAAGGGGAAGAGAAGGTGCTGATAAGTAAAATTACAACCTAAAGATGTTATCTTACACTTTTGGAGGAGAAGCTGTCAGCTGCCTGGTACTCAGCACTACTCATCGAATTTCTGGTCCACAGTCCTCCATGGAAAGTTACAGAAATCCTGAATTCAAACAGATTTGTCATAACTTATTAGTGCACAGAATCATAGGGAGTGAAAGCCAGACTAAGACAGTGCTCAGAAACCCGGCAAAGACTTAAATTCTGAGAACAGAAGTGAGTTATTTTTCTACTTGTTTCTTGATAATAAAGCTCTATTTTTAGCAGTAGGTAACACATACACATGAAACTGCAGATATGACAGCTGGGGGTAAGGTCTGCAAAGAGAAGAAAAAATATCTCTACAAAGGTGTTTTAAATTAAGTCCTTCACACTATCAACTCACTAAATTTAATAATTGTAAAATATGATAATATGCAAATTTGGAAAGATAATTCCTTAGCAAATAGGGAGAGATTTGTCGATTAAAAGTAGTTTTGTAGTGCAGACATCAGAACAATTACAAATTGATGGCTAAGATATGCAGGAAATGTCTATATTCTTAATCTTCACATGCACAAGTTACACTGGCTCTGAAACTTATTAAAATAACAATCTCACCGTCTAATGAATACTCTGTCCTTTGAAAGAATTGGTTACATTAATCTAAGGCTCACATTATCTCTCTGTAATGTTTTATAAACTTTTTCTAAAGTAGATCATAAGTCTAAATGTAGTGAAGAGATCAGGATCAAACAGAATTAGTCTTAAACTTTATATCTCCTCAAGTCAACAGAACCAAAATGTTAACTCGAAGGCTTAAGGTTGATGTACCCGCACATCTGACTGAGCTTTTGCTCACATTTAAGGTATTCAGTTTTGACATTAAGATTAACTCTGTCTTATAGACAGACATGCCTTTTTCATGAGATAATCTTTGTTAGGAGAGAATGGAAAGTGAGATTCTCTATGTTGCTCTGATTTCAGTTTAGTATGTGTAGCTCTATGCATATCTGTATTACTTGGGATCTGTAATTTTTTTTTCCTGATAAGAAGACGACTGAGTCTCTAGATTTGCTTTCTATCGGGAAGTTGCGTTGCTAGTATGACAGTCTATAAGAGAGAGATGTTTTAAATTAAATTTTGTACTTCCATAGTGCTTTTCAGAAAGTCACAGGAAATAGAACCTTAGATTAAAACCTCATCAGTCTGTGTAATGGGCACATGCCAGTTGTTTCCTTAAGGAAAACAGCCATTTCAAAAGTTAATTAGAGCCAGCTGTTAAGTACTGCCCAGACAGAAAACTAAACTTCCTCTAAAAGAAAATCTTGAGGTTCAGCAAGCACAAAATTCTGCACCTGGGCAAACCCTATACATGAATTCAGGCTGAGTAGCAGCTCTAATGGGAAGGACCGGAAGGTTATGGGAAACACCAGCTTGAATACCTGCCAACTGTGCATTTGCATCACAAAAAAGCAAACCTTAGGAGAAATGAAGCCAGCAGATCAAAGAGTTATTAATCCCCTTTACTTGGCATGACTGTAGCTGCACCTGCTATTTTGCATCTAGCTTTCCCACTTCACATCCTCTCAGTTCAGGAAAGGTGTTGGAAAACTGGAAAAGGTCCATAGAAAGGGCCACCCAAGTTGGTCAGGGGTCTACAGCATAGAAACTGTGAGACACTGAAGAAAGTCTGTTTATTTAATCAGAAAAAGATAAACTAAGGAGTTCCAGCAGCCTCCAGCTAGTTTGAAGTCACTTACAAAGATGACAGTACCAAACTCTTTAGGGCTAAATGATCTGATTGGCAACAACAGCCACACATTACAGCATACGAGGTTCAGATTGAACACTAGGACTAAGTTTTTACAGGATCAGTAATCCACCGTCAGAACAGCTTACCAACAAAGTAGTGACATATCCTTGAAGGTTTTCAAAATTCACCTTGACCAAGCCATGTCTGACCCAGTTTGAAGATGACCGTGATAAAGCTTCAGAATAAGAGGTTGGAATAGATGATCTTCAGTGGTTACAACACAGGATGTAACAAAAAGCAAATGCAAGACAGCTGAAAACTGACTAATTCTAACCAGGAGGTAGACACAAAATTTTAAATTGTTAATAAAACAAACTTTAAATGATGTTAATTTTTCATGTCTGTAATGAATGATTTTATTTCGTATATGCTTGTGCATCTTATCAAAGCTCAGAATAGCAAGATGATAGTAAATGGTCTATAATATGCATTAAAATTAAATATTCATTCTCAAACGTATCAATTTCTAACAAAGTACAGTTTCTAAACAATTTCCAAGAAGATTTTTGGGACCCGGGTGATTTTTTTATTTTAAAAGGATATCTGAGTCAGGGGACTAAATATTTACAATGGCACCAAAACCTATTGATTTTCTAACCATTTTTTATGTAGTACATTTAAATAATATGAAAAATTAATGTTTACAGAATTGTTGAGTACATCTTTTTCAAAGAGGGCTGTTCTTTACTATGTAAAGTTCTGCAATGCGAAATACATCCTGTTCAGTATTTGCAGTAAAGTTGTTTGGAAATGTTCTGATCTTACTGAAAAGATGGGAGTTTTGCCATAGACACTGGCACAACGAGGAGGCCCTTCATTAGCTCTTATAAAGCTGTCAGTCGCTATGGAAAAGGTCTAGAAAGGAGAGTACAGAGCATGCTGAAGTATGTAGTAGATAAATTAAAAGACTAAATGTTTCTGTTAAGTTTTCACTTTGCGTTGCTAAGACACTAACCCTTGAAATCTCACTGATCTCCATATTTTAATATTTCATTTCTATGGTAATTTAAGAGACTTTTTCTCTCTGGCTAGGTAGTATGTTCTTATATCCATGGAATTGGCATTGTTTTCTGACTGATATGAAGTGCTTGGGCCTTTATTCTGTAGCTCACTCTAATTGCATGCTTATTTTTAAGCTTCTGTTTTATAGATTCATGCGTGCATCCTAATAAGTTCCCTAAAAAGGGTCAACATTTCCAGTCTGGGCCTTAAAATATNGTTCTTATATCCATGGAATTGGCATTGTTTTCTGACTGATATGAAGTGCTTGGGCCTTTATTCTGTAGCTCACTCTAATTGCATGCTTATTTTTAAGCTTCTGTTTTATAGATTCATGCGTGCATCCTAATAAGTTCCCTAAACATTAACATTTCATTAACATAAAATGGGTTAACATTTCCAGTCTGGGCCTTAAAATATCCATTTAATTGGAGAAAGAGAAAGAAACTTACAGTTTATATGTTTAGGAAAGTTTAATTTCACTCAGCAAAGAAACTAAATTTTGTTCTAAAATATTTGAGTCAAAATGCCAAACTAGGATGCTAAGGAGTCCAGCATGCTAGTGCCTGGTAAACAGTGGAGTCCTTGGAAGAGACCTACACAGAAATAAAAGATAGTGAAGTATCCGTTTTGTTAAAAAAGCCTTGTATAAAAGCACAAAGAAATTGTAAAGAAAGTTCTTAATATCTGAAACAGATGAAGAGGGAAAAACAGAATTATTATAGCAGCATGCAGTATACACACCTATCCAGATTTCCCAGGTATGCAACCATCTGTTTATTCATATTTTTCTTTTCTATTATACATCTCAGTTTTCTTGTTTCACATTTTATCGGAAGCAAACAGCAAGAAAGGCTATTGTTATCCAACTCTGCAGTACCAGCTATCAAACAGCTGCAATATAATTCTGTTTCTGACTAGCAGCCTAATTTGTCAAGTAAAGAAGGAAATAATCAGGTAGACTGAAAAGTATCACTATCAATGATGAAATTACCTAGCATCTTATTTATGTTTCTACTGTGAAACATAATTTTGCAAATCTGTACAAGTTGGTTTTAGTACCATGTTCTCAACACAGAAGCCTCAAGCATAGCAGTGGTAGATACTCTTAGAGACCAGACATCTACATAGTCCTTAGCTGTATAGTCTGAATTTACAGTAAGAAAAAGAAACTATAACTTAGGCATTTGTTTCTAGATTTACTATTGTTTCCTGGGTCATCAGCTCCTTGGTTTAGAGATTAACTGCCTAGTGCATTTCTGACTGCCAACTCTTTAATCACCTCCAAGATAATAGCTCTGTTCAAAAATTCTTAGTTCTTATTATTTAGATTTCTTTGGCCATATCCTTGATTTTTTCCCCACCCTTGATTTTTTTTACACTCTGCTCCACCCTATCCCCTGAAAAGCACCTTACAAGCTATTAAAGGCAGTAGCAGAAAAGGAAAAGTGGAAGAAATGAGACAGTTAATGAGCTTGCTATGTAAAATCTCCACCTGGATGTTATTTGGCTATTTCCATGCACATCAAGATAGAAAAAATATGGCAACAGTACATGAGCTTGACATGTTATCTGCACATGAGAGAGAAGTGACATTCATTGTTACAGTTCGTTCAGGAAAGACTGTCTTGTTGCTTTGTGGAACTCAGAGCAGCAGAGTCCAAGTCCACAGCTGAAAGTCCTACAGGAGCAGCAGGGCAGTAATTAAAAAGAAAAGCATTATAGGGTATCTTCTTGGCAGGATATCACTGCATAGTAACATCAGACTTTTCCTTTCCAACTTGTGTAAAACACTAAAATTCAGATATGGTAATTTATCTCACAGCATGCCTGGATTCCTTGTCAGCCAACATCCTATCTTCCAAAGCAAAAAGAACTACTGAGAATTTTTTCAGAGCTGACTATTTCTTCATTGCAGCAGCATCAATGAAGTCATCACTGGATGTCTGGAATAGCAACTTCACAGAAATTTCTTTCTTAGGCCTCGTGTCCACATGCAGCTTTGGCCATTTTTCCTGTTGGATGACTAGACTCCCTCATATCAGCAAAACCCCCTGCCAGACACTATGTCCTCATTCCAGCTCTCCATTAAAAGTATACTGTGTATTTTCTCAGGCAGCGGTATCTGAGAATGGATCAGTGCCAAACATGTGAGCTGCAAGCCCACGCACATATTTGCCGTGCATCAATCATCTCCCCATCATTTTGGAAGAAACATACTGAGGTGGGTTATCCCATCCCACAGACTATTGCATTCTACCACCAGAGAACTTGCCTGCTTGCCTGTACCAGGTGAACTCCTACAAAACTGATGTTTCCGAGCATTAATTGTCCAGACAATGTCTTGCAGAGAAATTAGCATGTTGCCATGTGGCCTAATGATCCTTTATTCTGACCTGGGAAGAACTACACTATTAAACAACATGAGAATAAGCAAGAGTAACATTGCAGATTTTTTTTTTTTAATTGATCTCTCTGAGTGTCCTTAACACTCCATCAAAGTGCAATAAGGTGGGCTTTTTTTTTAAAAAAAGAGGTTTTCCTTTTTATTACATGGTAAAAGTACAGTGCCTTGTTCCAGAACTGCGTATTTCATGTAGATCATCAAAATACCTAAGACTGATGGGAAAGTGAGGTATGATTTTCAAACATAATGTTTTTGTGATCAAGATTTTCAAATATAATATACATGTGTTCATATATTGGTTTTAATATTGTCATGCTTTATCAGTGTCATTGAAAATTTCTAATAGCAAGAAAAGCTTATGCATTTCTGTTTTAAAGAGTCAGGAAGAAAAATGTTTCAGAGTATTTAAATACTGTCTTGTTGAATTTGCAACGCAAAAAGTCAAAGTAATGTAGTAGTGCATGATACCTTAGGAAAAATGAGACAGCAGGAAGGGTATGATGGGAGAAGAGTGCTTTTCTTGTCTACAAACACCAGACTAATTTAATGACACTGTTACAGACTCTATGTGAGCTGAAAGGACTTGAGTTAAATCAGCTGTGAATGTTCTCAAGGATTTATTTTAAAAGGTATCTAGAACACGCAGGTAGTCTATTAGTCTGTAAAAACATGGCTTACCCTCAGAACAGACATTTATATCTACACATTTTACAGGAGCCAAGTGAACTAATTGCAGACAGGAAACTGTATATTACTTGTAGCATGGATAAATAATAATTACATGCCAAATGCTGTAANACAGAAGCGACATTTATATCTACGCATTTTACATGAGCCAACCGAACTCATTGCAGACAGGAAAACTGTATATTACTTGTATCATGGATAAATAATAATTACATGCCAAATGCTGTAAAAAAGAAAAAAAATCCCTTGGAATACTGTTGTATGTATACTATTAAAGAATAATAAACAAGATAATGAATGCTGGGACTTGTTGACTACCCACCACCCACCAGACACACCTGCAAAATGAGAATGGATATCAGACTTAACAGAAAAAAAAAGATTTTTTTTTAAAATGTTCTTCCTCTTCTCCCATTCTCTATTTAAATTCTACTTTTTGCTCTCAGGCAGTGTTGTATTTCTCCAGTCTTTTTATCCTGAATCTTTTGCCTTTAAAATAGATCATAAAAATTCAATCAGCTTCTGTTCTGCTTTAAGCTAAAGCAGGACTGATTTTCTGATGTTTCAGCTAAGCCTTGTCTAAGTAACTTCATTTTCTTATATAGTTAAGTGAATGTTTTTTTCAGACAGGGTCTGTCTTCAGAAGTGATAACACTTAAAATTTACGAATATCACCAAAATAATGAGACATCAGTATGCAGAAAGACATCTCTATCCCTATGGAGACAAATGTCATCTTCAAGTTGGTGGAAGGCCATAAGTGAAAGGGGAGAAAAAGGGTCACACTTGCAGAGAGGAATGGACAGTAGACCCAAAAGTGACTATCAGATTATTCCATGCCATATACATCAGACTTGATATAAAACAGACAGATCACGAGGGTCAAGCCTTGTTTTTCAATGGCCAGCATCTAATATGGAACTTGTCTGCCCTTTTCCCCCTGATCCCAGATCCATGCTTTCCTGAACCCTCTTCCTGAGCCCAGCCCAGGTCCCCTCCCCGTGCCACCTCTACAGTGATGACATAGTCATTGGGTGGTCAATTTTGTGTATATTTTATTGTTTTCTTATTAACAGCATTTTTCTTAGTAGCATAGTTTCATTGAAGCTGTTGCAGTTTTAGTTTCCAACCTGCAAGTCTCTTACTCTCATTTCCTTTTCCTAGTGGGGTGGGATTGAGATCACAAGTGCTTGTGTTTACTGATCAAGCTGGGGAAAAAGGCTAAATTGTGACAGCTTCATATACATTTAGCTGTAATTTTTTAAGACCTTAGTGTGAAATGGAGGTTTTCTTCTCTGAAGAGGGTGTTCCTAGCTTAACTTTCTCTTTTTTACCACTTCATTTAAGTGGAAATCGGAGAAGCTATGAAACTGTGCAAATATCAGTGCAAAGGATGTATTTTTTTCCTAAAAGAAAAATCGCATTTTTCTCTTAACTTTGACAGTAGACGTATGTGCAGAGAGCATTTTTAACATTATTTTCTTCAGACAAAGCAAATAGTAAGCCAAGAATTTGTTCTTCCTCCCTCTCACTTGCCCTGTATGGTACCTATGCAAGAACCATGGCATACTTCATTTCACTGTGATGTGCGAAGATGAAGGAATGCGTACAAGCACTATCTATCTCTAAATAGAGAGATAGACAGATAGACAGACAGACAAATAGATAGATATTCTCCAGATTTTATATAGGATGTAAAGAAGGTAAGTTGTTCCCACAGGCTCCTAGGGGTTGGTAAGGTGCCCAGCTTGCTACCAGAGCCCACCCTGGGGAAGAGGACCTTTCTAATTCTGTCCAGCTTCAACAGAGAAATATGGATGATGGATGCTTTTCCCCCAAACCCGCTTTCTGTAGTTTGGATTTCTAAACCTATGAGGAAATTTGTTACCATATTTTTTCATATTTACTGGTTTCTGGGGGGTAGGATTGGGTTGATGGAGAACTGTAAAGATACCTAAGAGGTTTTAAGTTCAAGATTAGGATGAAAGTTCATAAGGCTTTCGTCTTTACTTGATTAGGAACATGTAATGTAATACAAACAACACTATTAGGCTGATGTACATAAAATGAGTTACTGAATAACTGAATCTGTCATATATTTAACTTCAGGCCAAGTTTTCCATCTTGCTACATCCCACCAACTATGTTCATTTATGCTGCCTCACAGGCCTGAATTAACAGGAAGATGGAAGCACTGTATCTAACGTCTTCAATTTAATTATCACGCGTTATTTACCTTTAAGTTGGAAGGACAATTTAGGACTCGTTATTTCCAAATCCATTATTATAAAGCTTTCATGTGAAATAAATTTAACAGCTATTCAATACCTGATTCCAAACAACCTGAAAAAAAGGCTGATTATTTTCAATGTGGCATTGCACACTGTGGAATCGCATTTATCTTACTTAATATGATGATTGTAAATTAAGGTAATAATAGGGTATGCACAGACAGAGCTTTCCAAGTTTACTTTTTTGTTTTGATTAGATGTGATTTCAGCCATTCAAAATCTTTGAAAATATCAATGCTTTGGTAATGTAAATAATCATTATTATTGTGCTAATATGGAATCATACTGATCAACTGCACAATGCTTCATTGTTTTTAGTAAATTATCCATGCTAGTAATGCTGTTAATGTATTCTTATAAATTAAAATCTTATTTAAAATGCTCATCTGTATGACAGTAGCAGTTTTAATCTGCCAGTTTATTTGCAGGAATTTGATTTATTGAAAAATATATATTTGATAATTAATGAAAAAAAATTTAGTAATCCATTCTATTTCCATGATTATCACAAAAAGAAAATAGAAAAAAACCCAATACATACCTACTTCTTACTCATATATAGTGTTTTGATTTCGCGTGCTCTAAATTGCTACATCTCATAGCTTGTTCAGTGGTGTTCAATGATTTGTACTGCTCTCTAAGCGAGTGTTGTTCCTGAGTATTACTGCTGCAGAAGTTACGTGAACTGACTGACTGGACTGTATTTTATTTCGGCATCATTTAGAACTATAAAAATGAAGGAAGCTGTCAGGAGCAGAAAAATATTTGTCAGTCTCAATATACCCAAGGCAAATTCTACAAATTGTTTTCACATACTCACTTTAATGTCTTGTTTTTAAAATGTGCGCACTTGAAATTGATAGATATAATTTCTGTCTATGAACTGAAAATAAGAGATATACAGCGCTTTTGTACGTTGTTATCCAGATCTGAGAACTGCAGTTTCTCAGAATGGAAACACCAGTTCCCCTCAGCCTGTCACATGCTTCTAGTTTCAGTGCTTATCTCAAAAGCACATACTGTGTGTTCTGGAGAAGAGCTTGATGGCTTTATGGTGTTCACTCCGAGGCTTAAGTATAGTGGCAAAACATTTATTTTAAATTATTATTGAAGCATTATTCTCTCCTTTAGAATTGTAAAGAAATCATACTACAGTAAGACTGTGTAAGTTGCACAGTTGCAAGCATACACTCTGTCACTTGTACCAGATCCTTCAGCTGCCCGAACCCCTACAGGAAAATACTCAAGGGGTAGGTTCGCAGTACATGTGTAGAGGAAAAAAGGATAAACTAGCAAGTGCACCACTTCCCCTAGGCCACACGCACCTAGGAGCAGCCAGTAGGTAGGTAGGTTTCTATCATCTATTTTAAGCTTCAGAGAAGCAGCATCATATTTTTAACTTCCTCAGGAAAATATTTTGCCAGAACACTGCCAAATTTCTGGTTTGGTTAAAGCTCTGTAAAATAATGTGACTGAAGCAAGACATGTTGGAACCTAACATGACAAAAGGTTAGGTGCTTATGGAGGGTAAGCGTAGTGGCTAAAACCTGAGCATTTTAAGAGAGATAGGGCATCTTATTATGGGGTTTAGCTATAAACAAATAACGCAAGTGAAAAGCTCCATGTTTTTTTCCCCCATTTCTGCTGTTGACTGTCTTTCGAGTCAAACAAAGCTCAGTTCAACATCAGGTGAGAATTTTTCCAGAGAAACTTTAGGGCTACAGACCCCCAAGTCAGTAACTGCCTCGAGGAATCCATGGGTTTCTGCAAATTGTCAGCTCAGCTCGGTTAGGATGTCTCAGCTGCCTCTGCAAGTTAGCAGCAAGTCAAGCTCTGTGTCTGTATCTATATGTATACACCTATTCACACAAATATATACATACAGATATACATATGCATATTTCTCACTGGTTTTCCCAGGAAGAGAATCTTGCTAACACAGCAAGCATTAGCATACAGTGCAGTGGAGAGCTGCGGAGGATCGTCTAGGGAGTGAAGGTTCCTTTGGTAAAGCCAAGTGGAGGTGAGGAAAGGAGAAGGGTGAAAAATAATCTTCAGAGTCCCCTGCAAGTCATGCATCTTTTTTTGGCCACTCTTTGCCAGTTTTCCATCTCCAAGCCTAACACTTCTTGAGTCATGCTGCAGTAGTCAAGACAGAAACATACTTTTCTTATATACATGCATATGCATTGCTTGTATATATGTGCATGCATGTGTGGGATATTTGTCATTGCTCTGAGCAGTCATTCTGCTTATACTAACTGGTGGTGTAACAGCAATGAACAAGGAAAGTCATTGATTTTGAGATTAGAAATTGGTTGGCAAAAAAGATGTTAAGAAAAACATATAAGCTTTATAACTCATGTTCTCCTTTTTGCTACATTGTATCTTAAACAACAAATTTGCTGCCCAGTTTTTATGAAACAGGTTTTATAACAGCATCTAATACCGTATTTTTCAAATGTCAATGTAGATTCTGAATAAAAGAAAGTTCCCGTCACATCCAGTCACACAGAATCATAAAATAGTTTGAGTTGGAAGGGACCTTAAAGATCATCCAGTTCCAACCTCCCTATCACAGGCAGGGTCACTTCCCACCAGATCAGGCTGCCCGAAGCCCCATCCAACCTGGCCTTGAACACCTCCCAGATATGGGGCAACCACAACTTCCCTAGGCAACCTGGGCAAGGGCCTCACCACTCTCATAATGAAGAAATTCCTCCTTATGTCTAGTCTAAATCTGGCCCTCTCCAGTTTATATACATTGGTCCTAGTCCTATCACTACAAGCCTTTCTAAACAGTCCCTCACCAGCTTTATTTTAGCCCCTTTGGGTACTGTAAAGCCGCTGTAAGGTCTCCACCAAGCCTTCTTTTCTCCAGGCAGTACAAGCCCAACTCTCTCAGCCTGTCCTCTCATGGGAGGTTCTCCAGCCATCTGATCATCTTTGTAACCCTCCTCTGGACCCGTTCCAACAGTTCCATATCCTTCTTATGCTGAAGATTCTAGAACTGGGCACATTATTCCAGGTGGGATCTCAAGAGATGAGTAGATGGGCAGAATCACCTCCCTCAGCCTGCTGGCCACACTTCATCATGATAATGGAGCTATAAGATGGCTGTTCCCTCAACCACAGCCTTCGTTCTCCTTACATCTAAGAGCTCTTAAAAGGAGGATGCAGAGGATTCAGTGCTGTGCACCAAAGGTCTGCACGCTAGACACAGTAAGTAATCCCAACAGCACTTAGAATAAGTTAGATTTTTTTTTCTCATCCCCAGCTTTAATGAATCGCAGCAATATGGGGTTATTAAGGAACATGAGGCTTTTTTTTAAAAAAAAAAAATCGATATTACTAGTGAGTTATCTAGGGCTATTTTTAGTTGCATTTGCATTGTAACAGTGACCTCCACTGGCCATAGTAAATAGCGCCAGGTTATTTTCCACTGACTCGAACATTATCATTAAACTCATAGGGACATTACATAAGTAAACAGCTTTATTTAAGATTAAAGTAAATTAAATAATTCAAAATCTGCTGACACATGGACTGTTTTAAGGATTATGGTACTGTAGTACCAAACACTTCACATGTAAGCATAATCTCTTCAGGTAAGAAGATAAAACTAAAATAAATAAAACTTACAAGTAAAACTAAATAAAATACAGCAGAAATTTAACCATTCTTAAAGGAAACATGCATTACAAAAAACAGTAATGATGAACAGATATGTATTTATCCTGAGGACATCTCCTTTCCAGTCAGTCTCCAATAAAACAGTAATGTAGAACTTCTTAGCACGTTAGAATTGAGCTCAATTCCAAATATTGCAAAAAAAAGAAGAAAACATGTTTGCTTTTTATGAGGGTAAATTTATACCGTTGATAAAGAAAGCATCATAACAAAATAATAATATGAGCATAATAATCATCAGCAGGAAGAAGCTGTGTATCTCCAAGCAGGAAGGGTGAGGAGCAGAGGAAATACACCCCTGTTAAAGTTCACTTTATATTACAAGCTTAGAAGGTTGCTGGATAACCACCTTCCAAGAAAGTCAGAAGTACATTTTATAAGAAACCAGGTAAAAGTAAAATCTAGAGATAAGAAATGTTATAAATCTGTTTCCTGTAAAAGCTGATGGCTTTTAGAAGAATTAAATGGAAAAAAAGAGGGAAAAAATCTATTATATGCATAAAAACAATATATAGATGTAGTCATATTCTGAGCAATATATGCTGCAAAATCTGAATAAGCCTAAGAGAACTAACATAACTTCACAACTAGCATTGTCAAGAAATGCTAAACTGAGTTAAAGCTTTTCACTGTTCCTTTTAAAATTGTGGCTCTGGATTGTTTTGGGTTTTTTTGTTTTGTTTGATTTTTTTTTTTACTTCCTCTCCCAAGATAAAATCACTGTCTGTAAACTGTATCCTCTTAGGAATGTACTCAAAGACAATCCCTATCTATCGCTACGAACATTGTGTATCTGGACCTCTTCCCTGGACCTAAATGGAGGACCACCCTAGTGACATGTGGCAGGAAAAATAGTAATAACATAAATCAGGTAATCCTGGTGTTGGTGGTTTGTTCTGCAGGAAAGGCATTGCAACGGGGAAACTGTTTATGCCATGAAAAGAAGCCTGCGTTCGCAGAAAACAGCAGCAGACAAAAATGGGAGGTAAATGAGGAATGTGGGCTTGGATGACTGAACTTTTTTCGGATTTTCAGTTCTGTCCTGTCAGTGCTGGAGAAATAAAATGTTCCAAGCAATGCTCAGGTACAGTGGGAGGAAAATGCTCACCGATATCTCTCTGCAGCACTTGTCTGTTTGAATATGAGACACTTGTCATTTTTATGGCACTGCTTTTGTCCAAGACACAGATTTAAGGAGAGGCATCAGGAAGAGGAAGCATTCTGCATCTTCCCAGAGAGCCTTAGATTTATTTCAGATAATTATTTTTCCGAGTTATTTGTGTCACAAGGTCCTCCTTTCAGTGTAAACAGCATGAGTGTCAATCCTCCAAAAGATAGCCTTTCCATAGAACAGCTGACAGCGACGGCTCTTCCTCCTTTCCAGGGCATGGCTCATGCTGTCTCTGTGTTCATACAGCTTTACCAACCTAGCATCTAGAGCGTATTGCACAGAGATGAGTTTATTCTCAAAAAAAGTAAGAGACAGTCTTAAAGCAGGTCATAAAACACACTGATGTAGCCTCTCCCTTACAAGCCTGGAAGGAGAGGACAACACAGATGCCACAGAGATAACACAACAAGAACATGGACACAGATTTTCCCATTTCTAGGTGGGCTGAAAGTAGATCATCTGTTGCAGAGGACAGGAGTCAGTAGCAAATACTCCACAAAGGACACCTGCTTCTGTTTCCTTATCCAGCATAATTTTAAAGGCACTGCCAGTGGTTCTTGCTTTTCAAGCACAGCTTTGTATTTTGAAAGAGATACCAGTAGGTGAAAATATCAGTGGTTTTGTTTGGGTTTTTTTTTCCAGTTTATTTTTTCAATTTTGGTTTTTTTTTTCCCTGTGGGTTTTTTTTGTGTTTTTTTTTTAACAGAGAACATGCGGAAACAAGAAGTCACAGCCAAGAGTGATGACAATTATCACCTTACAAGCAATTACAGGGAACACCACATTAAAAATGCATACCCAATGATCCATCAGTTGTGTCCTCTGAGACTCAGTGGTACTAAGGTTATCTCTATTTTAACCTGCAGGGGAGTAAGGGAGAGGCAAGATACTGAGGATATTAATTTTTTTCAAGGAACTCAAATGTTTCCTTTCTATGCCTTCCTTGCCTTGGACCTGTTTGTCCAAGCCCTACCCATATCTGGGCATTCACTCCCGTATTTTTGTCCTCTTTTCCCCTGGTAATTAATGAATCTGCATCTACAAGCACCACACAGCCATAAGTCTCGTGATAAATGTTCTTCTGGAAAGTATAAGAAATAATTCAAATCTCTACACTCCCCAAGCTCATTTCACACCAATTAAATATTTACGTGACCACAGGAGAAGGTGCTTGGTGGCATGTGGTTTCAGCTGGGGGAAAATTGCTGCTTGTGATAAATACTTAATAATTTATATGAACTAGTGACTCCCTAGAACAGCTTCAGTAAGAGTAAAAGGAAACATCTGGTAGATCAGACACACCTGAAA
>WAAB01025191.1:35566-53056 GCA_013389865.1 Piaya cayana
TTGTGTGTTTTTTTTTAAACAGAGAACATGCTGAAATAAGAAATCACAGCCAAGAGTGATGACAATATAACCTTACAAGCAATTACAGGGAACACCACATTAAAAATGCATACCCAATGATCCATCAGTTGTGTCCTCTGAGACTCAGTGGTACTAAGGTTATCTCTATTTTAACCTGCAGGGGAGTAAGGGAGAGGCAAGATACTGAGGATATTAATTTTTTTCAAGGAACTCAAATGTTTCCTTTCTATGCCTTCCTTGCCTTGAACCTGTTTGTCCAAGCCCTCCCCACATCTGGGCATTCACTCCTGTATTTTTGTCCTCTTTTCCTCTGGTAATTAATGAATCTGCATCTACAAGCACCACACAGCCATAAGTCTCGTGATAAACGTTCTTCTGGAAAGTATAAGAAATAATTCAAATCTCTACACTCCCCAAGCTCATTTCACACCAATTAAATATTTACGTGACCACAGGAGAAGGTGCTTGGTGGCATGTGGTTTCAGCTGGGGGAAAATTGCTGCTTGTGATAAATACTTAATAATTTATATGAACTAGTGACTCCCTAGAACAGCTTCAGTAAGAGTAAAAGGAAACATCTGGTAGATCAGACACACCTGAAAATGGGAGGATTACACTCCAATATATGCTCTGAGACACAGCAAATCAATGAACCTTTTCAGATCACGTTGTTGTCCCACTGCTATCACAGGCAGCTAGGACAGGTTCTACAGTTTTTTAATCTTAGCTGCTTTGCTGAAGCAGGAATGCTGGTGCATACATGCTATAAGCACGAAAGATTTATGAGGACTTGCGTTTGATGCAAGGTACTTTTGGTTGAGGGTATGTGTAGATATGCTGACAGCACCAAGCTCCAGCATTAAATAACCTCGGGCTTTCCTCGGAGCATTGGGCTTAATCTGGGTATGTATTCTCACAGAAATAGGAACTGAGGGAGGAACTAGGCTGGATTCAGGCCATAGGTGGTGCTGAGAGGATCAGCAAAGCCCGAAAAGAGTTTAACTTCCATTTTCAATTGAGTTATCTGCAATATCTTTGCAAAAATCTCTCTTGCATCTTCCCAATACCATTTGTCCTATAAACATCTATCAAAGAAAAGACACATTTGGAGAGAAAGCTAGAAGTAAACTACCCAAGGAATTGAGATAGATTTCAAATATATAGATAGTAATTTAGAAAGGTGAAAGAAAAAAATGTAGGATGTAGAAACTATATGACTTTAAACCAGAAAGTATGAAGAAACTAAATAATGAAGGAAAATAGATTTGGACCCCAAATTTATATATATGCATATAAATATGAAAGGCAGGTAAGCTGGTTTTGTAGACTTCATTGCCCTCTATATGCTTCTTAATATTTTGAATAATTTGAAAACATGGTGTAATCTGACTCTTGAAACAAAGCCAATGACAAACAGGCTCCTCCTCTGTGAAAACTACATTCAGCTTAAACACTTCTGAAATATTGACCAATAAAGTAACAGGATTTTTCATAAATTGTGGTTTCATAAATTCAAATCTAACTTATCAGGAGGACAATATAGACAAATTGGAGTAGAGGCAAATGTTTACACTGAGGTAATATGCAGCTATGTGAGCGCCTACAATGCCCCTATCTAGAGAAAAAAAANTGACAAACAGGCTCCTCCTCTGTGAAAACTACATTCAGCTTAAACACTTCTGAAATATTGACCAATAAAGTAACAGGATTTTTCATAAATTGTGGTTTCATAAATTCAAATCTAACTTATCAGGAGGACAATATAGACAAATTGGAGTAGAGGCAAATGTTTACACTGAGGTAATATGCAGCTATGTGAGCGCCTACAATGCCCCTATCTAGAGAAAAAAATGTCAGACCTAACCTATAAAAGGATTATATGCAATTTAATTAGAGAAAACTGCTGGTAGAGGAGAACTGGATTCATGTTCTTAGGCCTGATCTTCTCTAGTAGTGAACTGGGATTCACCAGTAACAAAGATTTGTCTTCCTTTTATTTCATTTAATAAAAAGTAATGGAAGTGGGAGAAAGGAAAAAGGATATTAAGAATCTAAAAACTAATTGTGTGAATAAATATGATACTGGAGAATACCCCTCTTTTCCCTACTAACTTTTCTGTGATGCTAAATCAGTTGATTTAAATTACTTAGTCAAGGCCATGTAATTTCTACTNCTGGTAATTAATGAATCTGCATCTACAAGCACCACACAGCCATAAGTCTCGTGATAAACGTTCTTCTGGAAAGTATAAGAAATAATTCAAATCTCTACACTCCCCAAGCTCATTTCACACCAATTAAATATTTACGTGACCACAGGAGAAGGTGCTTGGTGGCATGTGGTTTCAGCTGGGGGAAAATTGCTGCTTGTGATAAATACTTAATAATTTATATGAACTAGTGACTCCCTAGAACAGCTTCAGTAAGAGTAAAAGGAAACATCTGGTAGATCAGACACACCTGAAAATGGGAGGATTACACTCCAATATATGCTCTGAGACACAGCAAATCAATGAACCTTTTCAGATCACGTTGTTGTCCCACTGCTATCACAGGCAGCTAGGACAGGTTCTACAGTTTTTTAATCTTAGCTGCTTTGCTGAAGCAGGAATGCTGGTGCATACATGCTATAAGCACGAAAGATTTATGAGGACTTGCGTTTGATGCAAGTTACTTTTAGTTGAGGGTATGTGTAGATATGCTGACAGCACCAAGCTCCAGCATTAAATAACCTTGGGCTTTCCTTGGAGCATTGGGCTTAATCTGGGTATGTATTCTCACAGAAATAGGAACTGAGGCAGGAACTAGGCTGGATTCAGGCCATAGGTGGTGCTGAGAGGATCAGCAAAGCCCGAAAAGAGTTTAACTTCCATTTTCAATTGAGTTATCTGCAATATCTTTGCAAAAATCTCTCTTGCATCTTCCCAATACCATTTGTCCTATAAACATCTATCAAAGAAAAGACACATTTGGAGAGAAAGCTAGAAGTAAACTACCCAAGGAATTGAGATAGATTTCAAATATATAGATAGTAATTTAGAAAGGTGAAAGAAAAAAAATGTAGGATGTAGAAACTATACAATTTTAAACTAAGAAGTGTGAAGAAACTAAATAATGAAGGAAAATAGATTTGGACCTGAAATTTATATATATGCATATAAATATGAAAGGCAGGTAAGCTGGTTTTGTAGACTTCATTGCCCTCTATACGCTTCTTAATATTTTGAATAATTTGAAAACATGGTGTAATCTGACCCTTGAAACAAAGCCAATGGCAAACAGCCTCCTCCTCTGTGAAAAGTACATTCAGTTGAAACACTTCTGAAATATTAGACCAATAAAGTAACAGGATTTTTCATAAATTGTGGTTTCATAAATTCAAATCTAACTTATCAGGAGGACAATATAGACAAATTGGAGTAGAGGCAAATGTTTACACTGAGGTAATATGCAGCTATGTGAGCGCCTACAATGCCCCTATCTAGAGAAAAAAATGTCAGACCTAACCTATAAAAGGATTATATGCAATTTAATTAGAGAAAACTGCTGGTAGAGGAGAACTGGATTCATGTTCTTAGGCCTGATCTTCTCTAGTAGTGAACTGGGATTCACCAGTAACAAAGATTTGTCTTCCTTTTATTTCATTTAATAAAAAGTAATGGAAGTGGGAGAAAGGAAAAAGGATATTAAGAATCTAAAAACTAATTGTGTGAATAAATATGATACTGGAGAATACCCCTCTTTTCCCTACTAACTTTTCTGTGATGCTAAATCAGTTGATTTAAATTACTTAGTCAAGGCCATGTAATTTCTACTGCTCTCCAAGCAGCTAAATGGAAAATTGTGATACTCTAGCTTCAGGCAGAAGAATGGTCTTCAGTGTATTCCTGGTTTTTAATCCTGTTTGTCACTTCAAACGTTGTTATCTTAAATGGTCTCCTTACCTTATTAATTGGAAATAGAAGCACATTTTTGTTTTACTTTATGTACAAGTTCAATTGCATTTTAAGAAAAACACTGATCTGGATGTATACTAATTCTGATTGCGTAAATATCTGATGAGATGTTACCAACCTCTACTTTATTTAACCAATAAGGACATAAGGGAAGTTCTAGAGCAACTTTCTATCACACAATTTACAGTAGTAGTTGAAAATAACAGTTTGAAATAAACTGTTCTACCCTCACTGGTGCTAGTAAAAAGCATCTGGCCCTCTTCATGGTTTGGTGCCTCTGGCTAGCAGATATTTGGCTCTCTAAAAAGAATATTTTTCTTCATTTGTAAAAAAAAAAAAAAAAGGTCTTAATTTCAATAATTTTAATTTGGATTCTCAGCAGTCAAAAGATAAACTCCATCATCATTAAGTGTACAAAAGCCTCACTCCAGATTTAAGCAGCAGTCATCACTTGTATATTTTCTGATTCTTATTTCAACGTTAGGTAAACTGACCTATTTTATCTACAATAATCCAAAGGCCATTCTCTTGTGAAGCCTGCTTGAAAGTTGGTTTTGTGCAAAAGTTTATTGAAAGACTTTCAATTTTAGAGGTATTAAAATAGCTTGCAAACACACATTCAAATGTCTGTCATCTTTCTTCCCCTCCCTACGTCACATAATTGTATTATCCAAGAGATAGCATTATAGCATGAAAGAAAACTGCTCAAAATCTTCCCCAAAATGTCTGTAAATTCTTCCTATTTAAATAACACGGCTTTGTTTGTACCTTATTGAATACACTAAAGAGAGATATTGCAGCAGCACAATCCCTACAGATTCTTTGGACAGGATAATAAAATAGTAGCTAGAAATATGAACGTTTAAATGTCATGACCCTGTAAGAAAGGGCTCTCAGAAGAACTTCTGGAAAGAAATCAGTAGGATGAGGTCCTGACCACTATTCCCACTGCAATTTCTTATTTCCTCAGTGTGCACTAGTTCTTTACAGAATTGTCTACTAACAGCCTTTGGGAAATACCCACTTGAAAAAAAAAAATCTTATGCAACAAACTCTCATGCAAGAAACAACTCCAAAAATGAACCCAAGACAGAGAATGTAAGTCAAAGGCCAAGTTTCATTACACATGCTGCATGCTTCCTAAGGATAATATATCATCAACTTAACGGATGTTCTTTCAAGAGCACATGCAGACCAAGAAAGAAAACAAACAATCAAACAAGAGCCATGAAGCATGACATATTGAAGCCTAAATAATACTGATTCAGTGAATTATATCTCATCATCATGTAAGGGAACAAAGGAATGCCAAAGTCTTCCTGCAAATGCCCAAATGAAAATTCCCTAAAGACTCTGGTACTGCAAAGTATCTAGCAGAAACAGCTACAGGAAATCATAATTCCCTTTCTCTGGCATAAAGATACACTGGGGTCAAAGACAAGCGTGACCAAGCTGCACTGCTCTGCTTTTGCTGCAGGGATGGGATGTGATTAGGGAGTCATAAAAATCAGTTCCAGTTGAAATGACTCTTTGAAAGCATCAGTTAATAACACAGTCAAAGCAGACTAGGTTAATGAAGCTAACAATCAGTAGATAAGAAAGAACATAAAGAGAATAAACCAACATACTACTTTTTTTTTGGAAAAAACAGCACCTTTTCTTGATACTTCCAATCTATTTGATACTTCAGTTTATTTGGCACAGGCGCTCAGTCAATCTAAACTTTTTTGGTATTTCATTTTAAAAGTGAACTCTAGAAGGCGTTTGCTTATGCAGTTTCAGTGATGACTGGCATTTACTAGCTGTCATTAAATTCTGAACTTTCCTAATAAAGTCTGAACTGAGGTTTTAGAGTAGGAGAAACATGCTTAATGAACGCCAGCATGATCAAAGCATACAGTCAGAACAGCTAGAAATAAGCTTGCCTGGATTGAGCCTTAAACTAGGGCTACAATTTTTTGACAGTATAAAAACTGAAGAATCTCTGTTCGCTGAGAGGGGCACCTAAGCCAGATGCAATCAATGGGCACATTGATTCAATTGTTTCTGAGGCAGCAAAACGAGAGTCTACTGTGGTCCAGCAGACTTCAAAATGTACAAACAGAGGACCCTACCCAAATGGAGACAGCCTCCCTCCCAGTATGAATTATTGTTTCAGGCAAGGAAGCTCAGGGCTAGGTAGAGTGAGCCTGTGCATACCTCTACACAACAGTGAGGAGAAACCTTTTACTCCTTTGTAGAAGTTGTACTATTTTATTTTTAATATCAAATGAGATAATACCAGTTTTACTTTCCTCTATGTCTTATCTATATTATATTTAGCTCATGAAGACTTTGGAGCACTGGTTATTTCTCGTAAAATATGTACAAGCCTTTCCTGTTATAGTGAGTGTCTGATTTTGTTTGGGCTCTCTGGGCATTGACAGATTAAAAAAAAAAAAAGAAAAAGAAAATAAATACTAGATTTAGGCAGATCGGATACTGCTCCTCCCTAAGTGACTTGGGACAGATCCGGTTTGGCTCTAAAATAGAGTTTATTTATATCAACCAGCCTATCTGAGCCTTCTCTTCCCCCCACATTTCTCAAAACAAAACCAAAATTAACCTAATTGAAGGACTCCTTGACAATTCTTCATCTTTGTAGTTGTCAATCTTTCTTCATGTTCCTACTGAAATCGGGCCTTGTAGTACCAAAATATCACAGGAAAGGCATTTCACACACAAATAACTGGGAGCAGGAAGTAATGGAAAAGTCATGACAAAACACATCTGGCAAGTGTACAGGCTCAAATCATTGAGATACTGTACTTAAGCAGAGTAGAAAAAAATATTTATAATTCCCAAGCTGAACCTGAACTATGGAACTAATATATAAATAGTCCATTAAAACAGCCAAAGAGAGAAAATAAACCAACAAACCAGTGAGACTCAATGACTGGAAATCAGTTACAACATTTTGGGGGGTGAAAAACAGAGAACTGCAGAGAAAATTTTTGCACCTCCTAAACTATTTAAATTAATTATCCATATTTATTTAATTGTTTTGTTTCATGATCTAATGGAATGTTTGACTTTACTTTAAAACTTAGAGAAAAAAGAGAGATCAGTGCATTTCGTAATCTCACTAGAGGGAGCTCTGAGTTTATGTATAAAACCAAGAAAGCAAGTGTGTATTTGGATCTCATTTGTTTTGTTACAGTTCTACCAGCTTGAATGAATGTTTTCCTCTTTATCCAATTAAAATACTAAGCAAATCAAATGAAATGAAAAAACAGCCCACAGATTCATTCCAGTATTCATGAGATGCTGTGAAAGATTACAAGGAGCTTGCTGTTCCTGTGATAGTTTATTTTTTCCCCCCTTGTAATTCAAAGACAAGGGCCCTCGTTTCANTTTTACTTTAAAATTTAGAGAAAAAAAAAGAGATCGGTGCGTTTTGTAATCTCACTAGAGGGAGCTCTGAGTTTATGTATAAAACCAAGAAAGCAAGTGTGTATTTGGATCTCATTTGTTTTGTTACAGTTCTACCAGCTTGAATGAATGTTTTCCTCTTTATCCAATTAAAATACTAAGCAAATCAAATGAAATGAAAAAACAGCCCACAGATTCATTCCAGTATTCATGAGATGCTGTGAAAGATTACAAGGAGCTTGCTGTTCCTGTGATAGTTTATTTTTTCCCCCCTTGTAATTCAAAGACAAGGGCCCTCGTTTCATTTTTACACCGCCTCAGCCAGAAGACATGACATTTTATAGCCACCATAAAACAGAAATTTGCTGTGGGAGAGTGTACCAGATTTACAAAAGAAATCTTGTATGGACTCACAGAAATACAATATATATTGGGATTATGTACAGTTATTCCTAATGACTTGCTTTTTATACCAGGTTCCCTACTAAGTTTGAATATTTGAAGATATCTAAGTAATCAAATATTCTGAATTCCAATTAGTTAATTTTTCAAATATTACAGAGACTTTCTAACATCATCTGTAAAATGTAATAGGAAGTTGTGTAAAACCAACGCATTTTCCCCAGTCCTACCAAACACACCATTGTTATGATTTTTACATGGTCATTTTCTCCGTATTACACCTACACGTAACAAGTATTGTAATAACAAGTATTATAAAAGACATGTTTTAGTGGAAATAGGGACCAAAGTAGCTTTAAGCTTATCCTTGATATGTTCAGAACAACTCCAGGGCTTCCCTCAGGACAAATATTCCCTGAAATTCCCTGTACTGCAAGAGGTTTGCAGAACCTGTTACAGTGCAAAAGCACCTTCCAAATGCTACTTTTCCATCAGAGATGAGAAGGACAGAAGGACAGAAGGACGGAAGGAAAGAAGGATGGAAGGTCACTTAATTGAAGAAGTACATGGCTCTGTAGCTGAGCTGCTTCAGCACAGGCAGTCCCTGCATCTCTCTGTGTGGTCCCGAGTTTCCAGCAGTGCTCTGGCAGAGCAGCTTTACACTAGCCAGGAAGAATTGCTGGAGCACTGCAATGCTTTCTTAGAGAAACCATCCATCCACAAGCTCATTGCAGCAGCAGCTTGCAAATAAGAACAAGTAGTTAATTAAAGAGCACGCAAAGCAGAGCTACCTGAACAGCAGCTCCTAGATTGAGGATTGTCTTTCCAGAATACACATCAAAGATGGCCCTACCTTGTCATCTTCAGTTTATAGTATAAGACTTGCTGGAGTTCCTGAGCAGTTTGTGCTGCTGGCAGGTAAGAGAGGATCGCTGCTGATCATTTGGGCAGAGGATCATAGAATCACCAGGTTGGAAGAAACCTACTGGATCATCCAACCATTCCTATCAAACACTAACCCATGTCCCTCAGCGCCTTGTCCACCTGTTCCTTAAACATCTCCAGGGAAGGTGGCTCAACCACCTACCTGGGCAGCCTGTTCCAGTGCCCAATGACCCTTTCTGTGAAAATTTTTTTCCAAATGTTCAGCCTAAACCTCCCCTGGCGGAGCTTGAGGCTATTCCCTCTTGTCCTGTGTCCTGTCACTTGGGAGAAGAGGNNGTGGTGAGGGACCCAGAACTGAACACAGGATTCAAGGAGCGGTCTCACCAGTGCTGAGTACAGAGGGAGAATAACCTCCCTGGACCTGCTGGTCATGCCCTTTCTGATAGAAACCAAGATGCCATTGGCCTTCTTGGCCACCTGGGCACACTGCTGGCTCATGCTAGAAATAAAAGGCTATCGTATCTCTGACCCAATCCCACTGATCAAAATTAAAAGAAAAGGAAGAAGTTCTCACATCACCCATAACATGTACTTCAGTGAAACAGGAGTGTCTGTGGAAAGACTCAGAGATAAGGAAATATTGTAATTCTAACTATGAAAATCTATATATTTTTTGAAAAATGAGTATAATCTGAATGAAGTTTCATAGAATCATAGAATGTCCTGAGTTGGGAGGGACCCACAAAGATTGAGTCCAGTTCCTGTCCTTGGAAAGGACGACCCCAACATTCAAACCATGTGTCTGAGGGCTTTTATCCAAATGCTTCTTGAATATTGTCATGCTTGGCACTGTGATTACTCCCCAAGGGAGCCTGTTCCAATGTTCCATCATCCTCTGAGTGAGGAACCCTTTCCTAATACCTAACCTAAACTTCCCCCGGTGAAAATAACACACACACAAAAGACATATATATACAATAACAAGGAAAGAGCCCTTGCTGAACAGAAGCATTTTCTCCTCCCCAGGAAAGGCTGAGGCATGGTGGCTCTTAGTAACATAGCATTTTAACCATCAAAAGATCAATACTATTTTTTTTAAAGTACCTTAATCTTTTATCCTCGCGTATTAAAAAATAGCTACAGGATTGTGACCAGACTGCAAAATCCTCACTCTGGGGTACTTGAGGAAAAAAAAAACCGAGCACAGATCAAACTGATTTTGAAATTAAGGTGGCCAGTTTTCCTTTGACTTCTCATAAGAATTTAATAATAGAGAGCAACATAGTGTCTCATATAATCATTTTCTAATATTTCAAACTGAGTGTCTTTGAATCATACAAATCTTTTTTTCCCTATTGACTAACTAAATCCAGCTTAGAAACACCATAGTGGCTTATACCCTGTAGTGCAAAGGTTTTAAGTCCTTCAGCACTTCTAAACTAAGGATAGGAGAATATAAAAATTCCCATCAGGAGCATTTGCTATAATTTTCTTCCTTTTTCTCAACATAAATTCTGTTAACATGCGATTTTTCAGTTCTGTACTCCAACAGACCTGTAGATTAAGCTAAAAGTTGAACTTCAACTGGTGTTTTAGCTTGGGTTTTGCTACCATTAAGGCCCAGTTATTTTTATGCCCTCTATCAACAATGCCACCTGACCACCTAAAAGGCAGAGCAAATGAACAGGAAACTCAAAGGCCCTCTGGAACACTAAAGATGAAAATACAGGAAAAAAAGCAAAAACCACAAATGCTGGATTTCCCCACAGCTCATTTTCTCATCATTTCTTTCCCTTCTGTTTCTTAGTGGTAGGCTCTCACAACATGATCCTACTTCACTGCACGACTCCAACAGTTTCTGTTGTATTTGTCACATCAGCTTAAAAACTGAGAAGAGAGAATATTTCAACACAATAGGGCTAAAGGCTTGCAGTCCTAGGAATTTCTGAAGCTGAAAAATAAAGAAAAAAACTTTTCAAATGTGACAGATGGAAAACCAACCCAAACTCAGCTCTAGAGTGGTCCTTGAACATTTTTCAGATTAAAAAAAAAAAAAAGAAAATCAAAAGTACACCAGGTCTCAAGTAATTTTCACATCCTGAAAGGATAAAATGTTGAAATAAAGTACTAGAAGAAGCAGCAGAGACTCTGGTACTTGCAAAACCTTAATGCATTTTAGGAACATGCTTGCACTTGCCTTTTTAATTATTACTACTGTCTCCTTGTACAGTTTGCCCTCAGTATCACGAAATTTAGAGTTGCACATCCTGGTTACACAGCCTACATTTCTCATTGTACGTCTGATATCCTGAAATACTTTTCAGATAGCTGGTAAAAATTAGTATTAGTGCTGTATTTGACACAAAAGTGGAAGATCAAGTACCTGAAAGCTTGGAAATAGCAAATTTAGATATAAAATAGATTCTATTTGTAGAATCTAAATTACTATCTTCTGTATCTGTTCTGATGCAATCTGCAGTTACATAGCACACACTATTTCACCCATGTAGAGCAAAACCATTGCCTTGCATACAGTTAAGGTTCATCTCTCAGAGAAGAAATTTTTTCATAATCAACTTTAGAAGCAGTTTCTTAAATATTTGGCTTTTTGATTTTGCAAAATTACCTTCAAATAAGCTTTAAATTTATTTTCAAATTTGATTATACAACGAAGTATTGACTCTCTACCATGGCCATCGCAGTGCCATTGCCATTTGTGTCACAGCAAAAGCCCTCTCCATTGCAACTAGCTTTGTCTTAACTACACATCTGCAAATCTAGGATAAGCAGGTTTTATATTTTCATGCTCACCAGATCATAATAGAAATTCTTCAGTGTAAAATCTTATATTGTTGGATAATTACTATAATTGGATCATGAAAATATTTTGACCCTTCCAAAGTGACCAGAGGTCTTTCCAATAACGCCATCTTTTTGGAAGCCAATTTAACACAACTAAATCTATAATTACGGTACCCAACATGACACTAACTTTGCTGCTGCCATAAAAAATATTTATAGTAATAATCAAGATCAGATATTAATTTCTGGTTTCAAAATACATCTAGGTACTGCAAAACTAGAGTGATCAGAATAAGAATCTAGATAAGATCAAACTCTTCAACATGAAAATGTCAACATTTATGGGCAGTCAGAGAACATCATCTTCACACTCTCCTTCACTAATCTGAGATCATATTTATTGTAATGTATTACTTATTTTCATATGAAAGTGAAGAAAGTGAACTAGAAGTTGTTCCTTCTATTTTCCTCTCCAAGCAAGGAAAGAAAAAACCAAAAAAGAAATCATTATGTGAGTTGTCATCATTTTTTATGTAAGTCAGATGACCACTATGACTTTTTTTTTCATATATATTGATTTATAGGTAAAAAAAGATCAGTCTGCAGAGAGTCTAGAAATTTATCCCAACACGGTGAAATGGGATGATATTGACTTTTTAAATTTTTCAGTAATTAATAACATGAACACAGAGTGAATTTTATTCATAAAGAGGAGCACTTCACTAATTTACTCAACAAACACAAAATGCAGTTTATTGTAGTACAGATATCTTAAACAGAATCACCAATATGAAAAATTAAGGCCTGAACACATTTGATGTTACAATCAGTGACAGCTGATGCAGCAAAAAACAGATGTTCAAGCTGGTGCTTCAATAAATAAGGAGCCTTTCAGTCCCTCTAAAGGTCAATTATGGAATTTGTGGGGCTAGAAAGAAATGCATAAAAATGATTTACAGTAAACACAAAGAAGTTATTTCATTCTAACAGTAAAACCCCACATAGTAGAAGGTAACACTGATAGATGTGCTTGGCATTAGATTTTTATTTTCTCATAAAGATTTTTTATAATCTTTATCTGCATTCTAAGGCAGGGACTGGTTCTACAGCGACTCTGGAAGATGGGCTGTCTGAGCTCCTCTTCCAGTTCTGCAAGGAACATGCTGCACAGTAAGGCAATTTATTTAACCTCTCCCAGTACCGTTATTTAGGAATACGAATCATGACATCTCACAAGAGAGGGAAGAGGCACATTACAAACATTTATGCAAAGTGCCTTGACTGTTGATAAAGCCAAACCAAATGAATCAATTACCTATCGATTATTAAACACGATTTGCCATATCTGGTTAAAGATCTGTGCTTGGCATTTACATTAATTTAATATGAGAACATACCTCCTGATAAAGTCCAGCCTGACAAGAGTTATACACTACTACCTAACTGGGTAACCTCTTTTTACTTTATATCACATGTAAATGACAGAAAATAAAGAGAAATGGTGCAGAAGGACTTCTGGTGGTTCTGTAAGACCAGTATAAATATCAGAAGACTGAGTAAGTAACAACATAAGTCAGAAAGCTCATTTGAACCAAGTCCCCTTAGCCTCGCCAAAAGATTTTTTCTCATGGGAAATGCAGATTCTCAGTCCTTCAAATTGCAAACGTCAGTGATGTCAACTGAAATTAATTTGTCATTACAGAGATAATGCCATCTCATTTCAAACCCAGAACAGGGGGATTTATGAGAGTTGTGTTTTCAGATGATTTAAAATGGCATCATGTAAGAGCATTTATCCTAAAAAGAGTAATATCAAATAAAAGCATAAAAAGATGGTACAAAAACCTCTGAAATATCACTGATTCATTTCTATATACATTATTAATTTTTCTAATATGTTATTGAAAAAGAATCATTCTTTATAGGTGGAAGGTGTCTGGGGGATTGTTTTGATTCCCACTTGCTGGTAACTTTGTAACTGTCTCCTGTAAGATGTACAAATTGAGGATGGAGAAATGTTGACTCTCAAATGTGTCTTTCTTTTTCTGCATTGATTTCAAGAAAGCTTTGGGCAAGACCTTTAAGTCCAGTCATCTGTCAGGCTCGCAGGCCTGCTTTTCTTTATCCAGCTAGTGAGAAAAAAACCCACAAAACTCTTGATGGAGCTGCTCAGAATCAACTGCTCAGAACACTGTCCTAGTAAAGGTGTTGCAGCCAAGGGTAGACAGCTTAAGATGTATGAGTTCCCCCGCCTTTTCAGGCATGTTCGCTCACTTACACTGAATTCCCTGAGCCACAAGCGTAGAGCTCCATCACATCATTTTTCTCACAAATACCTTATGGTAAAGAACAGTTGACTGATCTTGTCCTGTGCAGCAGAGGAACGTGGCATCCTGGCTATGCTGCAGCTGAACAGCAAAACTCCCATAAACATTGCAGACCTCACTGTGAGCAAGTGCCTTTGCTAACATTTTACCTTGACCTGCTGTAAGTGCGATAAGAAGCATTCCTCATTTAAGCATAATATGTCTGCAATCCAAAGATGCCTTTATCAATACTGTCATCATCCTCAATTTTCTGTACAAGAGAGTGACATTGACCCCCCATTTTGTCTAGATCAACAGACAGGGAACCAGTCACACTGAAACAGCTGAATTTATTTTCAAATGACAACTGGTGACAATGAGGACTTTCAGGTGGGCAGGAGGATACTGGGAAACGCGAGGCTCACAGAAACAGCCATTGCGAGGCTGACTTAACATAAAAATCTGTGCCTGGTTAGCTAGAGCATTTTGGTTCTGGAAAATGTCTGTCTAGCCTAATACCAGGTTTCTGAGGCACATCAGTATAGGGTTCCTATGAAAGAGTATAAGGAAAAAGAGTGGATAGAGACTGATTATTCCAGGAGCGATGCCTCCTGGCTTCCCATGCTGTGTGTCCTGGAGCGCTCCAACAGTAAAGCCAAGTTTTCTGTTGCTGCAACGCATCCTTTCAAATCTCCTGAGCTATGGATCACTTCTTAGCAAGGAAAGCTTGTCCTTCTCTGGTTTGTTTTGCTTTATTTCTGCTTATCTGATCCTCTCAGAGTATCTTCCAATCCATGAATTACACAAAAGAACAAATAATGTGTCCATGCTTAACATAATCTTTCTGGTTTTAGTTTGATGTCTGACTATTTTTAGCATTTTCCTTTCTCCCTGGGACAGAGCCCATTCTATGGATCTAGCCCTTTCCCCAGTGCTCGTTGCCCTGTTGTGTGGCATCTCAGGCAAGGATATCCAAGGCCATACAGCACATTAAGCACCATGTACAGCATCCTCAATGTTATGACTCAGCTATGCTTTCTGCTTGATTCTCAGGTTTTTTTTTCCCCGCAATAATCCTCATTGTGTTTTCTGGGCATGACATTGGTTTGAGATATAGGTTTTCTGATGCTAACAGAAAACATGTGGTTCCTCACTGTATTTAGGCTGTATTTGCTTATCCCCCCGGGCACTGCTTTGCTATTTAAACAGTGATGGATTCAATGATGGATGTTAAGCAGTCAGACTGCTAGCACCACAGTGAGCAAACTAATCTGTGTGTTGCACTAGAAAGGCTGTGTTATCATTTTTGTCCCATGGTATTCATGAACATTTTAAAAGATTCTCAGTTAGAGATTTCAAATCATAGTATCAAATAAATTCAGTAGCTAGAAATGCATACAAACTTGCAGCAATTAATAAACACAAATTGTTTCTCTAATAGTCACATCAGCTCAGTTTTCACTCTTAATTCTTACTGACAAGATCACCATTGGAAAAAGGCAACTAGTTAAAGTAAATTTTTTCTTTCAGTCTAGTCTTTGATGTATCTTTTTCATTATCTTAAATTATTTTAGCTTATTTTTTAGCTTGCTAGCTTTAGGTGTTCTCACTTTAAATATGCATGAACTTCTGTATCCCACCAAATATTATGTTAATATTCTCTTTCCATTTCAGTAGTCTTGTTCCTTCCATCATCTTTCCTACTGGTGGCAAGAGATGTTACCCACCCTAAGAAATAGTTCTTCATGATGAGGGTGCCGAGACACCCTGCCCAAGGATGATATGAATGCTCCCCCCCTTGAAATGATACAAGGTGAGGTTAGATGGGCCTTGAGTAACCTGATCCTAGAGAGAGGTGTCCCTGCCCCATGACAGAGGGATTAGAATTGGATGAACTTTAAGATCTCTTCCAACCCAACCCATTCTGTGATTCTACAATTCTAAGTCATAGTCTAGATTTCACTGCACTTAATAAATATGGGAAGAAATTGAGTAATGGTGTTCTACGATGTGGAGCCAAAGATAGACCTTCAGGGATTTATCTGACTAATCTGAAGGATACAATACATCCTTTTTCAACTGTTGAATCATGTGTTTAAAAATTTAGCCTTTCATTCTTCAGAGCCTGTAAATTCTAAACTACATCAGAAAGAAACATTGAACAAAAGCAAATGAGCAGGATAATCCTCAGCTGATATAAGAATTGGCATAGTTTCACAATGGCACTTTAACAAAAACGTATGACGGGTCCTGTCAATTTTCATGCCATTCACAAAACTATCCATTATAAAAGCAAGATTTTGACAGCTGCTGCTAGTAAATAGCTCTAACTTGGTAGGTCTAACCACATATAAATGCAGCTCACCAGATGTGTTGCTTGAGATCTTTCAGAGGTGTCCACATACATAAGATAAATTATGAAAATAAAAATCTTTATTTTTGTAGGGATTTTCCTAAATATCCTCATCTTTTAAACCTTGTACGTAGGATGTTCGTTGGCCTTACCAAAAATTTAGTGTCTAATTTACAAAGGTACTGAGCAGAGGGCATTACCTTTTCACTTTAGCTTGAAATGTCCTGTATGGACAACTCATTCTGGTTGCTTTGTTTGTTTCCATGATTTGAGAAAATCAGTGATAAAATCCTGATACCATGTGCTGCTCATTTCTATTTCAAGGTTAACCTATTTTTCGTAATGCTACAGATATCACAACACGGTAAGGGAAGAACTCATAAAAAAACCCCAAGACGACATGTCATGATTAAGCCATATTTTTTCCTGAATCTTAAAATTTGTTGTCTGTGGTATTTGGCTGCAGGAATTGAGGGAATTTTTGCTTTATCCGAGCACATATTATTAATTTTACATAAGCTGAAAACTCAGAGAGAGGCATATGAGCTTTCATTAACTCAGTGTGAGCTCACAAAAGGAAAAACCAGACAGAAGGGACTACAGTATCATACCCTACTCATTCATAGGTGTTCTTCACTCTTTAAAAACAATTTACTCAAGAGGATCAAAGTATAATAGCACTTTTAATAACCAACCTTTCCTATCTTAGTGATTCAAACCTGAAAGAACATTTTTTTGACCCACAAGTAAAACAGCAGGTTAGCTGAGACTGAAATCTCTTTAAACATCATATTTCACTGCCCTCAGTGAACTGAAGTGACATTTGATCTGTGCTTTGCAAGGAACATTGTGGCAGGACAACAGCAGAATACAGAGCGCACAGCCATTCGCTTGCACTGTCTGCCTGCTGCTTACAAAATTAACTCCCCTACAGCTCCAATTGTACTGTGGTACACAGAGTTTTTTGTAGAACTGGGAAGATTCAAAGATTTGTGTGTTTTCAAAGGGAGAAATCACTCCCTTCTAAAGAGAAGACACACAATTCATTTATATGTGACCATTCTGAAATAAATACAATTGAGGAAAAAGCAGAACTCTCCCCTGCATGCCAGGATTCTTTAGAAATTTGATTCTCTGGAAGGTGTCTGATTTTTTGAAACAATATTAATTTGACTAGATACTTTGGTAACTGGAAGCAGGAGTCTACACAGGAAAAAGTTCAGAGCAACATAAGGGGTAACCTTTAACAAAATACCAAACTGAAGTCCCTAGCTAAGTTGGGATTCTAGGCAGAATTAAATTTCACTGTATTTTGAGTCCTGAGCAGCTCTTCAGTTCATATTGTGAGGAGATA
>WAAB01025191.1:53121-66156 GCA_013389865.1 Piaya cayana
AGCTTATTTTTTAGCTTGCTAGCTTTAGGTGTTCTCACTTTAAATATGCATGAACTTCTGTATCCCACCAAACATTATGTTAATATTCTCTTTCCATTTCAGTAGTCTTGTTCCTTCCATCACCTTTCCTACTGGTGGTAAGAGATGTTCCCCACTCTAAGAAGTAGTTCCTCATGATGAGGGTGCTGAGACACCCTGCTCAAGGATGATGTGAATGCTCCCCCCCTGAAAGGATACAAGGTGAGGTTAGATGGGCCTTGAGTAACCTGATCCTAGAGGGAGGTGTCCCTGCCCCATGACAGAGGGATTAGAATTGGATGAACTTTAAGATCTCTTCCAACCCAACCCATTCTGTGATTCTACAATTCTAAGTCATAGTCTAGATTTCACTGCACTTAATAAATATGGGAAGAAATTGAGTAATGGTGTTCTACGATGTGGAGCCAAAGATAGACCTTCAGGGATTTATCTGACTAATCTGAAGGATACAATACATCCTTTTTCAACTGTTGAATCATGTGTTTAAAAATTTAGCCTTTCGTTCTTCAGAGCCTGCAAATTCTAAACTACATCAGAAAGAAACATTGAACAAAAGCAAATGAGCAGGATAATCCTCAGCTGATATAAGAATTGGCATAGTTTCACAATGGCACTTTAACAAAAACGTATGACGGGTCCTGTCAATTTTCATGCCATTCACAAAACTATCCATTATAAAAACAAGATTTTGACAGCTGCTGCTAGTAAATAGCTCTAACTTGGTAGGTCTAACCACATATAAATGCAGCTCACCAGATGTGTTGCTTGAGATCTTTCAGAGGTGTCCACATACATAAGATAAATTATGAAAATAAAAATCTTTATTTTTGTAGGGATTTTCCTAAATATCCTCATCTTTTAAACCTTGTACGTAGGATGTTCATTTGCCTTACCAAAAATTTAGTGTCTAATTTACAAAGGTACTGAGCAGAGGGCATTACCTTTTCACTTTAGCTTGAAATGTCCTGTATGGACAACTCATTCTGGTTGCTTTGTTTGTTTCCATGATTTGAGAAAATCAGTGATAAAATCCTGATACCATGTGCCCCTCATTTCTATTTCAAGGTTAACCTATTTTTCGTAATGCTACAGATATCACAACACGGTAAGGGAAGAACTCATAAAAAAACCCCAAGACGACATGTCATGATTAAGCCATATTTTTTCCTGAATCTTAAAATTTGTTGTCTGTGGTATTTGGCTGCAGGAATTGAGGGAATTTTTGCTTTATCCGAGCACATATTATTAATTTTACATAAGCTGAAAACTCAGAGACAGGCATATGAGCTTTCATTAACTCAGTGTGAGCTCACAAAAGGAAAAACCAGACAGAAGGGACTACAGTATCATACCCTACTCATTCATAGGTGTTCTTCACTCTTTAAAAACAATTTACTCAAGAGGATCAAAGTATAATAGCACTTTTAATAACCAACCTTTCCTATCTTAGTGATTCAAACCTGAAAGAACATTTTTTTGACCCACAAGTAAAACAGCAGGTTAGCTGAGACTGAAATCTCTTTAAACATCATATTTCACTGCCCTCAGTGAACTGAAGTGACATTTGATCTGTGCTTTGCAAGGAACATTGTGGCAGGACAACAGCAGAATACAGAGCGCACAGCCATTCGCTTGCACTGTCTGCCTGCTGCTTACAAAATTAACTCCCCTACAGCTCCAATTGTACTGTGGTACACAGAGTTTTTTGTAGAACTGGGAAGATTCAAAGATTTGTGTGTTTTCAAAGGGAGAAATCACTCCCTTCTAAAGAGAAGACACACAATTCATTTATATGTGACCATTCTGAAATAAATACAATTGAGGAAAAAGCAGAACTCTCCCCTGCATGCCAGGATTCTTTAGAAATTTGATTCTCTGGAAGGTGTCTGATTTTTTGAAACAATATTAATTTGACTAGATACTTTGGTAACTGGAAGCAGGAGTCTACACAGGAAAAAGTTCAGAGCAACATAAGGGGTAACCTTTAACAAAATACCAAACTGAAGTCCCTAGCTAAGTTGGGATTCTAGGCAGAATTAAATTTCACTGTATTTTGAGTCCTGAGCAGCTCTTCAGTTCATATTGTGAGGAGATAGATAAACCCTTACGCAGAGTACATGCCGTAAAACCACTGGAATGGTGGAGAGGGTACCAATATTATCTGTCAAAATTCATAAGCAAAAAGTGCAAAAAACTGTCTCTAAGGGCACTCATTATTACACTGAATCTGAATTATTTGCATGCTTTAAATGAGGTAGTGCCTTACAGATTTTTTTTTATTGGACTAATATAAAATATAAATAGTAGAAACTACTAGTAAAAAGTAAGTCCACATGTCTAACCCTTTGATGTATCCTATGCAACAGAACTAAGAGCAGAGTTCAGGAAAAGAGTAATTTGAAACACTGAAATAATTGGAACCATAAACCCCCCTAAAAATGTATTTTAATGAAAAGTTGCTTTGTATAAAAATCACTAATAGACTTGCATATTCTGTGTGTTTGGTTTTATGGAAAGGTAAATAAGAAATGGTAGGATTATTTACAGTGGTTTATCCTATCACTTGAAATGTCCAGCGTGCAATGGGTATGAAGAGATCAAAGTTGGCTGCTATTTAAACACATCTGCCTGGCACACCCTGGAAATACAAAGTAAGTATGAATTCCTAGTGAGATATATTACCAATAACGAAACAAGAAGTAGGCTTCATAAATGCATAGGTAGTCAAAACCAAAAAGAAAACCCATGGCGCTCAAGCACAGAAATCACATCTCAGCTACTAGAGCAGACAAGCATATGATCAAAAGCACCTGTTGTAGCATATGGTCATTTAAAAAAACCAAACAAACAAACACAAACCTTTCAACAATTTATCTCAGCAAAGTTTCCTCCCCACACATAACAAAGGTTGGGTATGGCTATTGACTGATTAGGAGAATTTGCTTTAAGTATCCTGTCACACAAGTGGGACTTCAACAAAGTAAATATTAATGCCCTACAAATGGGTGGTGTAACATTTGAAAAATATTCATACAAAAAGCACAAATCTCCTGTAGAATGAAGGATAGTAGAATTTCAACAGTATTTTTTCATGAAGAGGTGCATATCTAATCCTTACATGGTTTAAAACTGCAAATTGGAATTAGAATATCCTTTTAGAGGTGATTGAGCTGGCAATGTTACTCACTTTGCTGCATAAGGAAAGATTTGAGAAGTCTGAAAAACCTAAGGGTTTAAGGAGTATCTCTATGTATTGCCAGATCTAAAATGCTGCAAGTACTGTGAATGCTTCCCCTAGATTAAACTGTTCCAATGTTCCATAATTCAGCAGGAATAGAATAAAATCTCAGCTTTCCCATTCATACAAAGCAAATGTAGTTTGTAAGAGAGGCACAAAGCAAACAGATGTCAGCCGGGTTTTTTCTGAGCCCTAGATGAGCCACAAACAGCAGAGGCAAAAGTGTAAATTAGTGAAATTCTTAGCCTCTGTGCTTGGATGTATTGACAATAGATGTTCTCAGTGCCAGAGAACATCTTGTTAATGGTCACAGGATATAACTATAAAAGGCTCCTTCAGCTTCTTTCAGACTATCTGAGAGAGAATACTTTTAACATGGCCTGAGATACAAAGAAACACTAAGTAAGAAACTTACACAGTACTAGATCAAGTTTACAAACCGGATTTATGTGATGCTGGACAACCCCTTGGCTCGTACACGAGTAACAAGAAATCATATTTTGAAGTGCTATTCAAGTCTGACAGAGGAAAACGTGAAACAGAAATGTGTGGTGAACTGCTCTGTTACGTTTTGCACCCAAAATCAGTGTATAGTAATATTAATTTTTAAGTGCACTTCTAAAAACAATTACTTTGTTATATGACCTCATGCATTTCTATGAAGAAACTTCCATCCTCACTGCTGTGTCCTTCAGATTCTGCACTCCTTGCCAGTCACACCTGATTAACCCATGTTTATGGAAAGAGAAATCAAAAAGAGCGAAGTGCACCCCATGCTCAAGCAGTCAATTAGCTTGCCAATTACATAGAAGATTCCGAAGTGAAAATAGCTCTAAATCTCATGCAGCAGGAAATGACAAAAAAATGTTTAATCGTTAGGGGTATTTTAAATACTGGGTCATGCAGTCGTCCACAAGTCTCTAAGAAATGGAGAGAACAATAGAGCCCACACTGCAGACATTCCAGCTTCCACAAGCAATTCTAGGAGTATTCAAATATGCACAGGCTGGCCACCCACTTGAAATGATGTGCTACAGGTTTCTCCCTGGAGATTATGGATGGTATGAAGAAAGTGAGAGAAGAATAGCTTTGCGCATAGACAAAGAATCATTAAATAAGCTCAGTTATGCCTTCATCAAGCTCAGTTATGCCTTCACCATCATTTTGCTTAATGAACACTGTAAAAAGACACAAAAAAGCAAATAAGAAGAAGACATAAAACGAAGAGGGGAAAACATTCTTTGCAAGCTTAAGGAGAGAGTCTGCAAACTCTGTCAACACTGACATCTGCCACAAAATGAGAAACTGTCGATTCAAAGAGAACAAGCTATATACAGTTCTGGCAGCAGTAAGTCATTCCAGCTGGTCACAAAAGCATTTTTGCTGCTGCACCCCACTAAAATTCTCCCCTCCTCCAGCCACACACTCCTGCCCATTCCCTTGCTCTCACTCTGGCATCCATCAAATCCCTCCCTGGGCTGTTTCAGTCAGCTAATATAACATAAAATTAAACTTGCAGGGAAAAAAAAGTTTATCTTTGGTGTCTGCAAGATGAAGCAGCTTAATGAAAAGCTCAACGTATGAGAGCTGGTGCATACCGTGTGCTGAAAGTACAAGCAAACACAGAGAACATGAGAAAAGGAGAATGAGAACATGACTCTGCTGTGACTAGGCCACTGCTCCATGTATTTCAAGACAGTGATTTCTGCCATACCCCTTGACATAGGCTAACACATATATATAATTGCAATAAATATCCAAAAATTATAAAGTCAATACCAGTTTTACTGATTCAAAGGAAAGTATAATAAATAGCTATCAGCTACTTTTTTTTTTCTAGATTGCTCTATAGTTAGACCTTTAGTTGTGCACCACTGATAGTACTATACTTCATTCATTGTCCAAATTATCTGTAATTACAACTACATTTTGTGTTATTTTCTGATACTGATTGACCATTGTTATAGTTTGATTCCCTCACTTTTGAGCACAATAATAATTGGCAATAATAGCATTGTATACATATACAGTAATCAAACATTTATCTTTAATAGCAGGAGGCACATTACAACTTTACACCACCATTATTAAAGCAGTTTTATGAATGAGTAAACTGAGCTCTTAAAAAGCTCAACTGATATACTCAGTCAACCAAAGCAAGACTGTAGAGCAGTTAAAAAGAGAATTGAGACACTCCAATGCCCCAAAGTAATCACTCGACCACATGCCTTCCTTTTGTAACATGCCAATAAACTCAAAGCCATCAACACAGCCATAGTCCAAGTAAGATTGTGCAACTTTCTTGCATCAGTATACCAGTTTAATATAGTAATGCTGGTGCCACAGACTCTTACTACACATGCTTCTGACAATTTAGCTTTAGCAGAAACAGTGTATGAGTTACTCGAATGAGCAAAAGCATGGCCAGAGGGAAAAGACTTATAAAACACGGAAAAACTGAGGTTTTAATTCTTATTTCAAGACTTGTACCTTCTTTAATACCTGAAATTAGTCTAGTACATAAAAGCACCTAAGTAGATCAGAGAGAGGACGCAAACATTCATGTAAACATCAGCATTTAATCCCAGGAAAAAGCATGGTTATCTTCAAAAAAAGTATATGTTAACATAAGTTACATAAATGTAAGTAATAAGTTAATGTTACTGTCACTACACTTAAAATAAGTAACAAACTAGGGTGATATGAACATTCATCATGGAAATGAGGCTCTCAGCTGCTACTCATAACGTATTTCCATGGGTTGCAAACAGTTGCGTTTGGAACAATGCTCAGCTTCCATGACTGGGAGCCCATGTCACCTTGGACAAGAGAACTGCTATTTGTTAAGAAAAAGAAAATCAAGTGATCTGAAACAGCCCACTATGGTGGCAGATTAGGAAGTGAATGTAACAGGAAACCCCTAATATTAAAAATATTAAAAAATACCCTATATATCATACATGAAGAGTAAGAGTTTAATAAGCACAAAGGAAAGATCTAGGTGTTCCCCCATTGCTCTGTCTCCCATTTTCAGGAAGCAGTATGTAACAATTAAACATAAAAAAAAAAGTCTCAAATACCCTAGCAGAGGGATCTACTAGCTACCCTGCCAGCTGCTTCTGAAGCTTTAGAAAAAGAATACTAAAGTAAGTATTTAACTTCCTGTGTTTGAAAACAGAGAAGAGTCTTTGCGGATAACACGAGAATAAAAAACTTGAAGGTTTGAATACCCTCCAAATAAAAAGATTTGGTAGATATTTTCAAGATAACATACCTTTTGAGTACAATTTGTGGTTTGGTTTTGTTTGCTTTAAATGCATGTTTATTTTTAGAAGCCATTAAACAGCACATAGCCCACCACACAATACAGACCATCTGCCATGGAAATACCTAGTCTGCATCAACTGCATATTTCCTAATATTTCCTGTATTTTCCTAATATTCCTATATCTCCTTCCTAATATTCCTATATTTCTTTACATTAAGGTTTTATGTGTGTTAACTGGAAAGTTGAAAATACACACTTCAGGTGAACAGTGGGAAAAGCCTTCATTAAAAATACAGGTGCTTGGTAGAATTGCTACATCTTAGAAGTATCCCAAATTAATTCTGCAGTATTTCTGTGTGCATTAAATGTTTCCAAGGCTTTGCGGGATATTCTTTGACTTAAACTACATGGTTTCCCAATATCTTCATCCAGGCATCTGAAATGTAAGAACACTGCAGTTTGACTCAGCAATCTGAAACATCCTGAAGGACAGGACACTGCAAAGCATTAAATGTTGATATAAAGAGCAGGAAATATAATTGAGCTACATATTATTCTAACTATGTTATTTTAAAGTCATAAAAGTTAATCTAAATACTTCATCTTAGAAAACCAAGATCAGAATGTTTAAGAAGATATAGCACAATTGTTCTCTATAAAGGCATTGGCATCTTGCCAGATGAACAAATACTGAGCTTTCATTAATTTTACATTTTTGTTAATATTGCTGCTATTAAGCCTGAATGAATTGAGCAATCAAACGAGTAGTGTCGTCCTCATCATCATCTTATTTCGCAATATTATATGAAGTCTCAGGCTCTGTCTTCAGTTAACGACTATTATCCAGGCACAGTCTAAAGCTGAACTTGACTAACATTTCTAATATACTCTGAGATGCCTCAGGCAATTTTTGCTTGAATAAAGAGCATTATTATTTCTTATCTGAGGAAATCTTTCTATTTTACCAGTGTCTTCATTGCAAAGCAATTGCTTAAAGAAGCATTGCATTTTCCACACATCTAAACAGCAATAATAAAATAAATCTTAGCATGCAGGATTTTACAGTGTGTTTCTACTCCCTTTCACAATAAACATATCTGAAATACCCAAGATGCAAAATTAGACTAACAGCAGGCAGAACACTGGGTTAGCTGGTAAGAGGGGGAAAAAAATTAATTTCATTTCTATCACTGCTTATTACATTTTCAGACATCGTTTAGACAGTTTTCAAATAAACTACACAGCTTTCACTTCTAATTGTAACTGAGTAGATGAAAGGAATGCTTTACTGTATTGAAAAGCATTTGGAATGAATTTTAGTCTGGATAGCTTACATAATAGTACTGCTCTTAGTTTTCCTTTGTTTCCCTTATACGGGATTGAAAAGAAATGGGAATAGTTCTAGTGACATTATCCTGAGGTCATAATATTCTAAGGAAATACCAAGTTTAGAGTCTTCATTGCTTCCTTCCAAGCACAACGAAAATCACTGAAGATTTTTACAGCACTATTTCCAATAACCATGTTTAATCTCTCATAATGTTTGTTTCATTACCAATAAAAACGTTCAATCATAAGTTTGAGCAGATTATTATGGGAGGATGTACTGCACCATTTTTCCTACTTATCTGTGGATCATCTGAGTGGATGTTTCAAAGTACTTGACCTTCTATCCATCACTACAAGAGTTCACCTAAAAATACTAACAAGGAAACAGTACAGCTGTGTGAACACTGTGGACATAAGAGTTGAACATACTAAGAACTTGGTGGTGAGGAATGGGGACTTCGGATGGTTTTTTGTTTGCATTTGGTGGTTTCTGATTTTTGGTGTTTGTTTGTTTAACTGAACCTTTATCTCTGTTCCACGAGGTCTGTTCAGAGGAGTGAACAGAAGTTTTGACTGTGCAAACTCTAAAAAGGAAACCAAATATTCTTGTACAGTCGCACTGTGGTCATCTTACTAGTACAGTTAGTGACACACATAATTGAACAGATAAACCCAAGGTTTCACAAATATTTCAAAATGCACAGATCACTGCTAATGCTACTGCACATATAATTCAAGCACACAGATGCTATAAGATATGGTAGGTCATCAGTTACTAGAAGAAATGCCATAGAGAATGAGTTACTTGATTCTGTAGAAAAAAAAGGCACACAACTAATTTTTAAAAGCAAAACCAGTCCACGACTGTCATGAAAATATTAACTGCATATTCCTGCAATTGAAAAGAAAAATCACAATATTTTTATTTACTTAAATATTCATAAGGCAAAAATGTGTCCTTTGAGTCTTATTTTTATTTTTGGAAAGAAAAACTATGTTCTACCCATTTTTGACAATACCAGCAGCTGAGTTAAAGTTCTAGCCATAAAGAGAACTTGTGTCCCCTCAGTCCTTAACTGACAGCGTAACCAGCTGCAAACAGGTATTTGAACACTTGCATGTGAACATCAATGCAGAATTCCACACCTAACAAATAATGAAAAACATCATTTTCAAGAGAAATGCAAAATGAACAGATCTCTAACACTGCCTTCTTTGCAGTAATTCATTGCCTACTCTATTGTAGTTGTTAGCTTTGCATACGCTAGTTTGGTTTTTGTATGGTCCCGTCCCCCCCCTTTCCCTTGGGAAATTTGCTTTCATGAATTTAAAACACTACTAAGGCAGCATGTTCAATCTGTTTTGGTACCCTGGATGGATTTGTTTTCAAAGTTAATTGTTGCTCTTAAAATTATTTCACAGCCATCTACACATGCAGTGTAATCTCAACTCAACAACTACCACTCAAGCATGACGGACATCACGTCACCAGGTGGTTTTGGTAAAGGTATAATTTAAACCTGTTATTTGGGCTACCCATAACATACATTCTACCTCTCTTCTAAAAGGCTTCATTGAGGAAAACACATCCGCAGTATAAATTATATGTACTCTCAAGGCATGTAACGTAGCGAAAAGATTAAAAGTTGTTTGCTACTGAATTTGGCACTTGGTATTTGTCAGGCAGGTGTTGTACAAATTGTATCAGTCACATTAACTGTCCCACACCATACATCTGTACTACTATAATGAGCATTTTAAACCTGCTGTAACTAGTAATAAAACCACTCAATTTACAAAGTAATTCTGACTTTAGAAACTGTCATGTTATTCTGAATTTGAAATTCCTCTGTATGCACGAGTGTTTTGCTACAAACACTGAAACAAAACGCAGCAATTGATCTTCCTAAAATCGGAGTTTGGAAATATGTTTTCCATCCATCTGATTCTGAGATATGTCTGTTTATTTTATTTTGATTAATTAGTAAAATAATAAAGACTCACTCAACCAAACCAAAAAAACAAACAATGACACACACACACACACACAAAGACCTGCATATAAAACAGCCTCTTACTCTTGGGTTGTTCCACGCTACGAACTGTTATGCTTGGATTAGCTATGGATTAGCTAAAGAGTGTACAGGATTTTGTTAATGCAGAATGGCACTTGCTGAAAGTGCAGTAATATAAAGAGAACTTCATGTAATCCCATTTGAAAAATAGCAGTAACCAGTACTGCTCACCAAATACTGTCAACAATTACCTGTCAAAATAGATAATAGCTACAGGTTACTTTCTGTGTAGAACTTGCTTCCTTTGCCTTTGCACATAACTGTTCTTGATCAGATTATTGTCACAGTCTTCCTCCCAAATGGATTTACCTCCTTTCAGGATAATGGCAGAGGTCAGTATTTGCACCTAGTCTCAAAGGCAGCATGTTCAGGCATCTGCAAGACATCATGCCACAAAATTATCAACAATAACAGATGGCAAGGGATTTCTTTCATAGTTTGCATCCTAGCACCAATCATATCTGGCTGCATTATGTACACATGTTTGGTCTCATCCAAAAACCATTGAAGGGTTTGAATTCAGTCAGACATTGTTCTTAGACCATACTCATCCCAAGTTTTCTAATGCTACCAATAGGAAGCAGAAGGGAATCTTCAGCCTAGCAGATAGATGACCCTGTCCTTGGGACAGTGCTGCTGGAGCACTGAGTGGGACTGGAACAGCTGCTTAGACAAGCAAACAATTGTCCTACACCTCTGCAGCCACAGAAGAGCTCATTCAGTGAGCTTAGGCTTCAGGCGTGCAAAAAAAGAAATACAGCATCTTTCAAAAAATTATCTTGCCATTCTACATGCTGTGAAGGAAAGCAGATTGTTTTATTGAGAAATTTTCTAAACTGTTTAAAGTCTGCAAGCCTTAGGTTTAAAGGTTAACATGTGGTTTACATAATACAGAAACTGTTAATTGTATTCAGTTCTTCCCTTCAAGAACTAAACACAGAAGAGTTTGTTTATTTTAATAGCAGAGACAGCACTTCATCAACCATCGACACGTTCATATTTTGAAATATGACATCTATCAAGCCAAGTCCAGTTACACCCCAGCAAGATACTCTCAGTTAACTCATTCTGGCGTCTGGACCAGGAAGAATTTGAGGAGGATGGGTTTTTAACTAGTTCAACCATTTGTTCCTTCAGGCTACTGACACAGGGGACTGAAAATAGCCAAAGGCCAGTTTAAAGCCTTTACTGGGGTAAGGACTAATATCAGGGGCAGCAAAGAAACTTCGGGTCAATCCTGCGGTAGCTGAGGTGACAACCAGCCAGCTTTCTGCACTCTTTGAATCTTCTCTCAGGCCACTTTCATGTTTCCAAAGCAACACATGAGGAAAAAGCCACAGGAACAGTCTCAAGGTAGTCCATTAAAGTAACAGTCTTCAACATTAAGTCCCTCAGTCTTGAATTCCTCTTTCAAAAAAAGACCACTTAAAAAACCTTAAAAAAACCCCAATAAAGTAACTAGATATAAAATATGATAACTCATATGATGTGCAGGAAGTACAGAATTTAAATGCATCGTATCAAGAGTACCCATTAGCTGCCTTGTTCTCACTGGAATAAAACCAAACTTAAATTTATGATATTAAAAATAATTAGAACTTCTTATCTCAAAACCAAAATGTTTCTCAAGAAAATCTAGCTTTCAATCAAGAAAAGCAGCCCTACACCATAAAGTTTCTTAAACTTTTGAGATATCCTTTTTATTACTCTGTGAGACCTACTTATAAAAAAAATAATTTATTTACAAAATATGAGTAATATTATAGCATAGAAATCCTTATTACCAAGGAAGGTTGCTGCTACAGAAACAATGAAATTTGCTTCTATGTAGCCAATGGAATATTAAAAGTTACAGAATTCAACAGTGCAAAAAGTAATATGAAAACACTTTTAAAAAATAACAATGGCCAAGTTCTAAAATCAGAACTTCTTCTGAACAACAAAGCCGAGTCTTGATGCGTAGGCATCCTAAAATACCATTCTTGTCACTAAGAGAACATTTGAAAACCAAAACATCACATAAAAGATAGTGTTTCAAAATCAATTAACATGAAGCATGAAATCAATTGCTTCAGTATAGAAATGGACTTGATAAAAATGCTCATTTGTCCTTTTTAGAAACCAAACTACTCGATCCCAGACAGGCTTAAGCCAAGCAGAGCACTACAGATTAAATCTGCCAAAGTGGCACATGTTCACCAAACATAGTTGAGTTTAACAGTGGCTTAAATTGCTGTTTATTCAAGGGATATGAGAACTGTAACATTAAGGGTGGACTATGGAGAAGAAAGCCAATCACTTACAAAAAAATATCACAATGACTAAGTNGACAAATATTCAAGTTTTCAAAACTAGTATGGGTTTAAAAACTGTTCCTCTCTCCGCAGTTCCTATTTGTGCATATGAAGCCATGACTTAGGACTATTACAGACAAGTGTTAAAACCAGACTAAAATAACCTTTTAAAACCATACTGAATATGTTATACTATAAATTAAAATTATTAATACAGCAAAGTAAACTCTGATGGAGAACGTACATTTCTAAGTATTATTCTCTGGTTTCAATAGGAAGCCAGAAAATTTCTTTGTGAGAAAGGAGTCTCTGACAAAGAACTGCAAGCCAAAGTGAGGTTGATGAAAAATTTACAGTAATGATATGATCAAAGATACATGATCAAATATATTCAAATTTGATCCTGAACTTCTTGGACCAGTGCCTCTCCAGTGTTTTAATTCCTGGCACCCTTTTATTTGTCTTTGCCCATAATGTTTTTATAGGTGACTGTAAGGGCCTNTCTATAACTAGATAAATTCTTAGCCCTAAGAAAGAAAGTAAAAGCAATCCTATTGTTTTGTGAAGAAAGGCCCAATTATATTCAACATACAAACCTATTCTGCCTTTCTCCAAAAAAGGTCTATTTGGAAAAGAAAAATTAACATACAACCTGTTAATCGATAGAGCAAACTTTTCTACCCAAATTATCATTACTCCAGTTCTGTTCCATTTCACCTTCAAAAACAAAAGATAACAAAACAATCTCAACTAAGAAAGAATTGAGGGTTTTTTTTTGTTGTGTTTCTGGTT
>WAAB01025191.1:66174-119341 GCA_013389865.1 Piaya cayana
GCCAAAGTGAGGTTGATGAAAAATTTACAGTAACGATATGATCAAAGATACATGATCAAATATATTCAAATTTGATCCTGAACTTCTTGGGCCAGTGCCTCTCCAGTGTTTTAATTCCTGGCACCCTTTTATTTGTCTTTGCCCATAATGTTTTTCTAGGTGACTGTAAGGGCCTCCAGGAAGGAGTGATCAAGATCCACTGATAGTCAGCTAGACAAAACACATTATAAAATGTTTTTTCTTAATACAGGGACTGTCACTAGCCACTCAGACTACAGTCATATATATCTGGAAGCAATAGTGCAGTCAAGAACTGACATACGTGCTTCAAATAAACATGCTAGCCTGGGAACAAGACTAATGTAAGATAAAAATAATGAAATGAAGTGCTGTCATAGTGATTGTATTTGTTCAGACTCATTCATTTCTGTTGGGAATACAAATATGTGAGAGAAGAACTGAGGGGGGTTGCTCTGTGAAGTAGCTCTATTAACGTGGATTAAATAAAAGCCTTTCCACTTGCTAACAGGCTACCCATATCCCTCTTTTATTTAGAAAATTATAGGAAATGTGTAATTTTGCTTCTTGGGCAAAAAAACCCTTTTAAATTCTCACATTAAGAAGTACTTTGATTTTTTAAAATTTTTTTTTCTTGTTTTCCAAACATCAGCAATCCTAGATGTGAGGCTTATCCATTATTTCCCGCATGTAGCTGAAGTTCATTGGAAAGTATTCCATAAACTACACCTACGATAATAGGTATAATTTTGTCAAATTTATTTCTTTCTAGCCATATCAAAGAGTTTACAATTCTTCTATGAAATGAGATTGCCCATCTAAGTTAAGTAATAATTTCCCAAGTTGATTCATATCGAGTTTTACTTAAATCCAAGACATTGGTTTAAACAGTAGAAGAGTTTGGCCTGATATGACATAATTGACTGAAACCATACTTTGCATTTTATTCTTCATCTATCCCTAAGTCTTCAGTTTTCCTTCTACCAATACTTAATCCAAAATTTTGTATCACATCACTATTAGATCATTACTTTGCATTTTGCAATATTTGATTCTGTTGAGGATGTCTTCCTCAAATATGTATATATTTTGATATCTATTCTTCAAAATTAAAAATTAACTAAAAATTCTTGCTCCTATACCTTCACATCATATGTATGTTTCGTATTATTGTGATGGAAGTAATCTGCTTCCTGCAAAGGTTACTTTTTCTTGCATGTTTAGTGGTGGACTTTGCTGTGTTAGGCTAAGGGTTGCAGTCAATGGTCTTAAGGGTCTTTTCCAACCTGTTGTTCTATTCTAACTAGATGTAAGTAACTTCATAGATTTTGGTGTTTTCTTCTTTACAAGCAAGTTTATCAGAGGCCTGTGTGATCATTGTATAAGGCAAGTCAAAAGTTGAGCTTCGAAGAAGGAAATAAGTCGAAGTTAAGACTGTGAAAACAAATAACTTCCATGCAGCAGATACGTGGGACTACTTATGCTAATATTTATACTACTAAATATTTACAGTGTCATATTCAAACAAGAAAATCCTCCACAGAAACCAAATGAAACAAGAAAAATACTTCTGCAGGGCATTTAAACAATAAAAAAAGAATATTTCTCCAAAACAATAATCTTCAAGTTTTTAAATGGAAGTTATTCCTATTTACTTCTCAAATCTGAAAGTAGAGATAGAAAACAGGAACAGGCCTCTTGAAACGTTTTGGTGTTAATATGAGAAACATTGTGAAAACAATGGAGTGCAAAGCACTGGTTATGTCCATAAGAATATCACAGAAGGTGATTAATTTCCAGCTATAGTCCAAAGGAAGAACATGCAGATAAAGCAACTGCCAGAGCAGGTAATACAGCATATACCTGCCCTGTGGTTTTCCCTGAAACACTTCACAGTGCAGCTACATCTTTAATTACAAGACTGAGATTAACACAAGTTAATCAGTTTCCTAAAGCCAGCACAAGTGAAAAAACCCAAAACATCTAAATATCCAATCCTGACCCTATCATCACCTTAAACAAGCAAGTCCTTCTGTTTATGGAGCTGGAACTGTCAGATCACTTTAAACAAATACTGGACAGTAGTGAGAAAACACAAGTTCAGTTGAATCTGAAAAAGATGATTTGAACAAGAGTTCTAATTTGATCCCTGATTTGACCCACTGTGAAGCAGGAATGTATTAAGACAAACATTAGATTAAAAATTCTGGAAATGAAAACTAACCTTACCAAGATGCCATGCATCCCTAAGCAAGACATTGGTATAAGACAAACAGAACATTACTCAGTAAAAATTACTGTTTAGCAGTCAAACTTCCAGAATTTGTTTAAACAGTTGGCTTAAGAGGATGGGGAAGAGGAAGCATGTTAATCCTCCAGGAAGAAATCCTATCTGGCAATTTCTGGGAGAACAGATACTGCTGTTTCAAGTTCTGTTTCTCCCAGATCTTGTTGTTCTGTCATATATAATGTAGACAAACAGTAATAGCTTATGAAAAGCAGTTACTACCATAAAAGAAATACCTTTGCCCTCTTTTCCACACTATTAGGTGGTACAAAATGGTTGTTTAGCACACCAAACATATAAAGCCCCATTTGTAACACCTTAGAATACAAAATCCAGTTGCTGTAATTGCCTTCCATAGCCTTTCTAAACTAGGAACTCAACAAGGAATAGTATTTGTCAATGGCATTTTGGTTAAATGAACATACTTTCTGCACAGCTCCTACATGCCAACATTCTGAGGCCACGTCTCTACCAGTAAATTAAACAATTGTGGGCAGAAGCATGTGATGCTCTTTGCTGTGATGTTATCAGTGTGGAACATAGCAAGTTAACAGAACAGTCTCCGGCATGCTGAATGGCACATACTGTACTTCCAAGCAAATGCCTTTTGCATGGATCAGAAATTAACATGGATCGGCAATTACTAACATGATTGTCAATGGTACCATGCCACTGCCATACTCCTAGGTTGGTCATTTAGCACTTTTCCAGGAGATACCTTGGCCCTATGAGCCCCTACACATTCTCAAGTTGTAACTGAAGACATTCTTGATAGTATCCTATAAAAATTCCATTCCTGAAAGCTGTAAAGAAACCTTCTTTTTCTCTGGTTTCAGAACACTACCACTGGTTGTGAAGGAAGAACCCAGAAAAGCAACATGGCAATGTGGGACAGAGAAAAGTCACATCAGAATTGCCTCTATGTTGTTGCCTTACCTCCCAAGATGACAGGGCAACTGCATCTCAAACCAGTTATATATTTCAAGCCTTTATAATTTAGGCTAAAAATTAAAATAATTTTAATAGATAATTCTTGCAGGTCATGCAGATTGAATAGGTTCAAAACATAGTAGTAAACAAGCCACATTTTTATATGTTTAGAAAACTCCTCTCTTATTGACAATGCTATACAAAGATTATATGAAACGGCAGCAGAGATTTAGAATGAATCCAAAAAGATTTTTTGCTGGAAAATAAATCTACCCTGGGAAGGGTGTTTCTTTTCATTCTTCATGTTAAAGAGGGCATGTTGAACTATCAATCACATTCTTTCTTTATTTCCAATTCTCTCCAAGGAGAAAGAATAACAACATGGGAGATAAAATATAAACATTGAGGACAAGAACAATATTAATAGGCAAAGACATTAAAGAAACCCTTGAGTTACTGCATTCATTTGGTAGAGGTGACTTCCTCGGGTTTCCTCAGGGGAAAATTTAAGGAACAGTCCATACGTCCCCCCCCAAATACTAGAAATAGTCCTTTATCTTTCAACAAATTTAAGAAAGCCAAAACACTCCAAAGAAACCACTGAACAGCAGGGACCACTAGCACATCACTTAAAAAAAAGAAAAATCAGTTCTGACTGAGGATAACAGTCTTTTTTTTTCCTCTCTGGTAGACTCTGCTTGGCTTGGACATGACATAGCTAGTTAGTCCAAACTTCGCCTCCTGGAAAATGCCGTGTTTGTACTACAGATAAGCTGAGTATGAAACTTTCTGCTCCAACATTTTGAGGAATCAAAGGCTGAGCTTTCATTTTAGTAATAACACTCTCTTCATATAAAGAAATGAATCAATGATACTGCAAACACAGGAATAAAACCAGACAAAATACAGTTTACCCAGTACTTGTTGACCTGGATTGCCATGTTTCAAGGTACAAATCTTCCATCACATTAATTAAGTAGAAAAGGAATCAGAAAGGTTATCGATAGAGGATTATGCAAGATGAAAAGAAATTAGCCATGAAGCTGTACCCACACTGATCATTTTTATGTTCTGCAGAAGGGCTGCATGATAAGAACAGAGGTTAAATGTCTCAGAACCACCATATTAGCAAAGTAATTTCTGGTAAGGCATATCAAAGAGGACTTCCAGCAAAAAGAAAATAAAAAATTATGGCAATAGATTTCACTAGTTGAGCAATGCAAAGCTTCCTTCTCATCAATGGACAGTAGCTTTCACACCACACTCTAGCTTTTGTCCTAAATATTCGACCCTGAGCTGCATTCTGAGTAGATTTGCCCCAGTTTGATAAGAAAAAAGAAGACAGAAGAATCTTATTTTTGAAAAATTCAGAGACTGCTTCTGTAACTTTACCTATGGTGCAATTGTAAGACCACTATTTCCATGTAAATAAAAAACTGGAAATCCTGGTCTCAATGCCGGTCCCTTCTGATTTGTTTAGTCGAAATCAGGCAAACAATACAGGTTTTGTACACTACTGCCTCCCTGACCTCAGGAAATAAAATCATAGAATCATAGAATCACCAGGTTGGAAGAGACCCCCAGGATCATTGAGTCCAACCATTCCCATCAATCACTAACCCATGTCCCTCAGCACCTCGTCCACCCGGCCCTTAAACCCCTCCAGGGAAGCTGACTCAACCCCCTCCCTGGGCAGCCTCTGACAGTGTCCAATCACCCTTTCTGGGNATGCCAAAGGACAAGCAGTGAGCAACCATCTTGTGATACATTAATTCCTACAGGTACAAGAAGAAAACCTTGAAGAAATAAAAATTTTTAAAAAAGGAATTTCAGCATTTCAAATGGTGACAGATGACTGTGAAGTGAATGCAATGCCTCCACAATCACATCCTTCCTCTTATTTCTATGAAAACAGTAACAAATACAGGGCTTATCAGCAGCCCAGAAAAGGCATGAAAGAGGCCGAAGGGGAAAGGCTGGAGAATAAACAAGGAAATGAAAACTTAAGGTCCAGTTGTTTCCTAGCTTAAATCAGCACCAAGTCTCCCAGTTTCTGTGGAAGATCTCTTATTTGAATACCATGTCAAATTTAGTCATCGTGAAAAAAATCTGTTGTCACATCTACTGATAGTTTCCAAGTAATAGAAGAATCCAGAAATAGCAATACTATCACAGCAGCCTTGGTTCAGTGTACCATGTACAAGGAAAACTGTGCTCACTCAGAGCCCTAAATTTCAGACTGTGGTTGCAGGAGTGATATGTCATCCAACTTTTACCTGTCTTTTAGCTAAACTGACTCCTGACCAAGTTGTCACCTTTTATGTGTTACACGTAGTTCTCTAGCATTCTTCAAAGGCCAAGTTAGTTACAGAAGGACATAACCTTCTAAAGTCGTATGTTTTAACATACACCATGTAAAAAATATGATGTGTGTCAAACCAGATACTACAAAAATAGCTTTCACAAACTCCTATGGTTTAGAAAGGACCTTTAAATGTTTAATTAGTTGATGCTCTTATGCCAACAGTCAAGTCTGATGATTTTCCTTATAAGTACTAACTTCTGCCCAAGCTAAATAGATATGTTAAACAGTCCAGAAGCAGTAAAGATGAAGAAATATCTTATCACATCTTAATTACTAATTCTGTTCTTTGTACGGTGTCTAGTTTCTGCAGCAAATGCCATCTGAGTGAATTTTGTGGAGCAGAAAACACTTTGTTTTTGCTGAACTATTGGATTACTGTTTTTCCCCAGAGATTTAATAACATGCACTGCAGCATTCCCACATAGCACTTATACTTTCAGGATTCTAACGGGCTGATACTAGGAAACACTCCTTCTTAGCAGAGATGCAAAGTCAAAAAATTCAAAGCCCACATTACTTAATAGTGTCGCTGAATCAGATATAAATTTAAAATTAGATCTAAAGTGCAATGCATATCATAGAAGTGACTGATATCAAGATTTCTTACTTAAGTAAAAACTTCAGTTGTATATTCAGTCTGCAAAAGGCTGGTAATTAAGTGTCATTTTCATAAAAGGTGTTTTGAAAATCATCTTCCTTTCTATGTGCTAGAATTGCAAAAACATTTATAATCAAAAAAGTGTCAAGAACCACAAAAACTCAATTAACACTGCTGAAATTCCTTATTAATAGTAATTGTTAACCAGCTGTCTCCCCTCAGAACCCACTAATGACAAGTTTTTAAACCGAGGGGTGTTTTATACTTCTGTAAAAAACAAAAATATACTACAGGAGAGGTCCATATACTGTCATTAAAGGATATTATTTCCACTGTCTGCTTCCATAAAGCAAAACCTTCATAAATGAAGTGGAGAAACTCTTTGAGATGACTAAGCTTACAACTCTTCTCACTGCCCCTTGTGATTTTTAATTTTAGCTATCCACACTGAAACACTGATACCACATTTTAGCCTAAGTATATGCTGCTAGAACACGGCCAATTCAGCTTTGGAAATTCTTGATCATTTAATCTTTTTTACATCTTGTGCAACTACTCATATTTAAAGACTAAGTAGTGATAATTACTTATTGTGTGAATCCTCATAAGATTAGATTGTTATTTTTCCTCAGCATTTAAAGCTTTAGGAAGGAATAATCAACAAAGGAACTTAACCTTTAAGCTGCTGTGTATTTGTCATCCACTGATGCTGTGCAATTACTATCTACCAGAGAATATTTTAAGCATTAACAGAGATTCAAGTCAATAGGACTGCAGTTTCAACTTACATGATACTGAAGGCAAGGAATGCAAACTGAGGCCCAGGTTTTCTTAAACAAGCAGTCTCAGAGCCCGTGCTGGTGTGTGCCAATGCAGAGGAGAAAAAACAAAGGACTTTGTGCTGTCGAGCCACTCAGTATCTCTTTCCTAGGAAAATTCAGATACACGACAGTGCCAAAGAGAAGCACAAGAGCTTTAGACAACACTGAGTACTACGCTAAGGCATTAGCAACGTGCTGCCCAACATGACTACACCCACAGCAGCAATTTCAGAAGTCTTATCCCATGAAATGCATATAGGAGGTACTTGTATTTCTGCTTGGATTCTCGGTGCTATGGAGAATTGTATCATTATAAAATGCATCAAAAGGTAATTAATGGTGCAATGGCATGAGGAGAAGATAAAACAATAGTAGGATTCCACTTTGGGAACGAAATTATTGCTTCACTCTAAACACTCAAATCCTTGACTTCATGTAAACAGTTCTTACAAAATCTGTTTGGATTTCTTGAGAGCTGTGTGCTGTAGCTTTTGTTCACAACTGATCATCACCTTCAATGTGAGGAACAAAAGGAACAAAACAATGTGAGGAACAAAAATTTGTTAGAAAATAGAGAAAAGGATTTGGTTTGTTTGCATTTGTTTGGTATGGAAAATGTACTATCAAATGGAAAGTACTTCAAAATTTTACCATCTGTATCAGGTGCATGAAAGTTATCTCAAGTTCTTACACATTATCAGAACCACTTTTCCTAATATAACTGCACCTGTCATGAAAGGAAGCTTCTGGTCAAAGCTCTATTCAAGTAGGTGCTCTGACTCATAAAAAAAAAATCCCAGTGCTTTACTAATGAAAGCTGGTGTTGCAGAACAAGCCTGTAGAACTACCTTTCCTAATTAAGCTAACAGTGCTGTCTTCTTTCATATGTTCAAACAGCATATTTAGGGTTTTTTCTCCTGCTTTAGGAAAAAAAAGATAAGAAAAAAATTTGCCCTGCTGCCCTGTGCAGCAGCAGAGAAATGTGTCATCATTAAACTTGTCATCTTTAACTTGTGACTTTACCATCAGAACTGGTTTTGGAGAACAGTTTGAACAAAAGCAACAAGCCAACATGGCATATGGGGTAGCTTCATATTAGTAACATCCATCTGGGTTTTGTATCCCTTATTTTTAAGTATCTTCTCAAAAGGCAAGAGGGAACATGCAGGCTCATGATTACATCTTACTTGCCATTACAAATCTTAAGCCTGGATTGCACCCATACCTTTGTTTCACTCGTACATGGCATGCAAAGCAGCGAACAAAGGAGTGCTGACAGTGCCAAGTGGTTTCCTTCCCAATCTGTCCTCCAAGCAGTCAACATAAGTATATATGCACTAGAAGACATTCCAGGTTTTAACAAGGTCTCAGATCACCACATAAAAGGCTTCAGAAGGCACATTGCCACAAGCTTGGCATATCCAAGAAATTCCTTGGTTCTCTCCCTCATCTTTGCAGGAAAAACAGTTAAACTGTTTTTTCATTCTAAGCCATTAGATACAAATTCATTTCTGCAGAGCTATCATCAAGCAAACAAATCAGTTTGCATTTCAAGAAAAAGCTCCATAACATGAAAAATCTTTCTTTGAAACTACTTCAACTGTTCCTTCACAATACCTGAAGTTGCTTTATGATTTTTTTTAAAAGACAGATTAATACATATAAGTATAGCAATATGAGTAAATGACCTCTGCACCAGAAGCTTTCTCTGTTTAAGAGGAAATGGTGGAATTTTCTTTGTACACATCCTCACTTCTTCTGAATAACTTCTTACAAGAGTTGCAATATATGATTTAGACAATTTTTATGTTCACAGATGAAATTCTCCGGCGATATTCTACAAGATTAATAGTTATGTGTGGGTGCGTTACAAGTTTGGGGTAAATCATTCAGCCGAAGCAAAGAGGTGTAATTCTGAGGATGAATGGCTGTTTTCAACTCTTCAGCAGCAGAAAACCTTGCAGTTACTGTACCTCCATTTAAAATTGGAAAGGTAAAAGATAACATGCCTATCACATGGGAAACAAAATGGCACTCAAATTCCTATACCAGCCTTTCTCTTTGGATTTAACAGAACATAACCTCCTTCCATGTATATTTTTGCCATTTTTGAAAAGAGATTACTGATATCTTAAAAACATCATTCCTCTCCAGAAGAAGAAAAAGGTATGTTTTATTCTTGCTGAAGTATGTCCAATAAGCTTTATAAAATATTCCAAAGTAAGAATGTAATTGGAGTAAAAAAAGAAAAATGCATTCCTATTTATTTACTTTCTTAAAAATCCACAAGACACCTTATGAAGTGTCAGTTATGACCTGTTTTTCCAGAAAAGCTAAAAAGACCCATAGTTGTGCAAAATCTGGAGCTTTAGTGTTTGATTCTTTTTAATTGGGAGTCCTCAATCTCCTTACATTTTATTTTTCAAAAAACTACCTAAGTAATAGAGAAAACTCCTTATTTCTGGAGACATTGTTTTATATAGATGACGTACATCACATCCTATCTTGTGTAGTTTTGTCCCCTACACTCAAAAAGATTGCCTATAAAATCAACTTCTAACTCCCGTTGTCATTTTAAATTCTTCACAGAAAATATGTATATATAAAATATAATTTTGTAGACTTCTGAAAGAAGTCTGCATCAAAATCAGTGTCCTATTAATGACATAAGTGAGAATATTAAAAGCGGGGTAAGAAAAGCTGAGTACTGAAAGTACCTCAAAGTTAAACACTCCGTTTTAAGATAGGAACTGAAGATAAATGTTTAAACTGTGACATACTTGGATAAAGTTGTGACTACAACACTAAGAAGTATGAAGGAATGAGTGAGAAAATAGATGCTAAAAAAAAAAAAATTGACATGCAATGTGTAGTGAAAAGTGAAACAAAACTGAACCCAAAATGTTGATGGAGAGATGAGAAAATCTACCTTTGTGCAAAGTTCATGGAAAAAGTTAGGAATTTGAGCAGCAAAGATGACTGTTTTAATTGCTCTGTATTAAGTAAATCAAAAGGGAGAGAAGAAAATGTTTTGGTCACGAAGAAGAAAGAATAACAAGCTTTGTGAAACTCTGGGAAAAAGATATATAAAGAAAGAATTGACAATGGTGCCACAACGTGAATACAAGATAAGTCAAATTCCCAATGTTAGATATGAGGGTTTTTAGTGAAAATCATGACTAGTTCTACAGGGTCTTTTTTGGGAGGGAGGGGTATGGAGGGAACTTCTGTCTCAAGTGACTAAATTCAAGACTGATATTCCTCAAGCTAAGTGTCATACTTCGTGCAGGACTTCAGTGCTACTTAGTAAGGTCAAATGGTAGGATATCCTTGAAGAGGCACTGGCCAACAACATTCTTCCCTGTTCTCTTTGATTCTGAAACAGCGCATGCTGATTGCTGCCAGAAGCAGGACACCAGAACAAGGCAGATTTCAATCTGAGTTAGTATGGAAACTCCTCTATGTCCTATGGACAGAAAACCATAACAGTTCCCTCCCAGAGGTCCCAAATCTTCTGTGATTTGCTTTGCTGGGAAAAGCAAAGATGGCCAGAAGGAAAGCATATGGGTATCAAAATAACAACATTGGGAAACAAGTTGTGTGTGGTTTTGGGTTTTTTTTAAATTAATAGATGTCACATTTAGTTTTACTGTAATTGAGACTATTAGTCTACTCAAAGAGTAGAACATGCCAAAAAACCCCTGTGAATACTTGGTGAATTTTGAGGATGACAAAATATCTATAAGCAGGACACCTATTTGTACTTCTTTGGATGGCCCTTGATATTTCCTTCCTGAGTTAAGCGAACAAGCTCAGTGTATCCTGTGTGAAAAGCCCGTACAAAAATATATTCTTCCAGAAATTAAGGAAAAAGTTATCAACAACCCACTCCATTTGTTACGCAAATTATTCAGAGAACAAGGCCAAGTCACTCTCAAGAAGAGTAAGATGTCAACATTTGGAATAAACTTTGTGCAACTTAGTTTTGGTTGTCCTTGAATTCTGAAGATTTATTTCCTCCTTGAGTGTTTATAAACAAAATTTAAAAGGTTACATAAATATACAGAGACCCAGAGTTCCCTATTCCTGAATGACTCAATCTTTTGTCTTCTTTTTTTTTGACAGAAAGAAATTAAATATATCAGTGCTACCCAGAATACTTTTACTATTTTTAGGATTGCTTTATTTCTAATTTAACATCAAGTTTAGTCAATAGAACTGAGCAGCAACAATTGACACTTCATAGCAGGCGTTCCACACAACCACAATCATCAGCCAACTCAAGTATTCTAGCAAAACCAGGCTCCTCTTTTCATAGTCCTTTGTTTCCTCAGAGACGGCTTTAAGCATCTACTCATTTTTTTAGGACAGTCATTTTGGAAAACACACAGATGAATATAATTATACTAATGGTTGATGTACACGAGCAGTTGCGCCTCTGAAAGACTGGTCATAATCCAGTCTGTCATAATGCCATTGAGTTAAAAAAGCTGTTTTGGTTTGGCAAGACCTACAGGGTAAGATCTTACTTTTTTGTTAGGCTGTGCCTCTTTAAAACTGTACTAACAGCTTGCCTTAGTGAGTCTTCTGGAAGAGAAATCGTGCAGACCTTTTGTGTCTCATCCTTTGGCAAAATACAATCTGACAGCAGGAATCTGGAGGATAAATCTAAGACATAGCAACATGAGATTTTGATGGTGGTTCACTTTAAATAATTAATTAGCTTCCTTGATCATGTTCAGCAGAAAGCAGTGGAGTGAAGGAAAGATTGAGCAAACAAATATCCCTACAAGAGTGTTTTCCTTGAATATTTTATAATCTTTTCTTGCAGAACTGAGAACTTTTGAATGGAAAGAGATGTGGGAGTAGCTTAGGACTGTCGAAATCAAAACATTTGGAATATAAAAGGCAAAGACATACCAAGGTGAGATAAGAAAAACCTTGCAGTATAGGTCAACTCCAGTTAGTCACTTCAAGGAATTCTATTATTTATCCCTTTCTCAGTGCCTAGGTAGGGAAAGTAGAAATCAGTTTTAATCTCTTATTCACAGCCTCGGTGCCGTGCGTAGTATACTGACTGCCAGCAGACTTTGTATCCATAATGACTAACAGTGAATTGACCTGTTAATCTTTATGCTGCAAGGAAAAGAATGGGAGAAAACAAAGAAATAAAGGAAAAGAGTATATAAAGCAACTACCAGAAGAAAACCTTACTGATAAATATCAGAAAGAGGATTTTCTTTCCAAAAGGAAGTACAAGAAAATTCTTTCTTTCAAAGTATGCAAAAAAAAGGCACTGTAGAAATAAGTTTGCACTTTAGGACTTGGGTAAGACTGATACAGTTCATCTTCAACATATATCATTCTATTCTTTCAAACCAACTTTGCAAAATATATTTTACTATCTTTCTTGCTGGTAACGCTCTGAAATAATCTATATTAGTGCTGACTTCAATATAAATTTTCATAAAGCACACTGCATTACATAGCAAAACAGAAGCACAGCAATAAAATAAAGAAGGCTATTGATGATTTACAAGATTTGTGATAGGTGATGTAATTTAGGATGCTGTTTTGAAGTGCTATCTATTTCATTTTGATACAGAAAAGAACACTTGTAATTTAAAAATAGTCACCTTAAGTGTTCTATCAAAGCATTAAACCAGAAATCCAAGGCTAATTCTTGTTATTATATGTATACAGCCAAAAAGTGTGGTCTAATTGCACTGGCTCAACAGATTGATGTGTTTGGATCTAAGTGACTTCAACCCTCTCCCCCAAAGGTAAGAGCAAAAATATGCTGAAGATATAAATTATTACTAATACTTTTACATATATCAATACATCCTTTCAAAAGACACCATCTCAATTTGTTATTTTACCAGCAAACCAGCACATTTTAGGGTTGAGACTACCAGGCAGCCAAGTTCTTTCTCACCACGTGCTTTTCAGAAGACACACTTGTCTCTTCTAGCACCACTCAAAACTCTTTCTATTTATAACGTTCAGCTGCCTGCACAGATAACTCTATAATTCCCTCCCTCTCCCATGATCTCCCTTCTAAATATTACTAAAACTTGTGGTTTGAGGAAGCGGTTTGGTCTTTTTTTTTTTTTTAAATTCATGTTACATTAGGTCATACTACAATACTAATATAAATTCTACAGAGCTCTAGAAAAGCTACTAGTTTTTGTGCATTTATGGTGGTGTAACAGAAACCCAAATATGGGTTGTTTTATAACACAAAAGAAAGAAACAATCATAAACAATACCTTCTAGAACTTGTACTAAATGATATAATTTGTTTTCTCATTTCATACTGTCTAGATACAGCCCATAGGAATATCTGCATTCAAACATGGAATACAGATGTATTCTGCATCAACAGAGTAGGATGCTTCTTTACTTACTGTCAAAGTTAATGTTACATGGCCATTAATTCACTTATAGTATTCATGACCTTCAGACTTGTTATTTTAAACCATGTTGTTTTAACAGCATACTCTCAAACTTAAATTTTTGAGAGACTTTAAACACCTCAGTGACAACCCCATCCATACTTAGCCATCTTGAATCTTGTAATATACCTACATTGTAATATGACCTACATGGTCATTGTTCAAGGAGATAAGGCTTAAGCATACAGACTCATTTCTTCTAACAACTAAAATACAAAGCGTTTCAGTGCTGTATTCATACTTTGCGGGTGTAAGATATACCGTGCTATCTTATCCTTTATGTTATATCTTTCTTATCTTATATCTTATCTTATAACTTTTCTATTCTCAAGCAGTTCAGACCTGACCCTCCTCCCATTTTTTGACCTTTGTTACACAGCTTGCGCTGATCTGTTATGTAAGTATTAACCTCACCTTTCAAATCAAGGAAAGTTTTAGTAGTATGTGTGAGGGCAGCATATTCTTTGTGCTGGCATCCTTCATTCAATGCCACTGAGGGAATTTAGGAAATAAAACCTACGATTACAAATCTTTAGAGTGTCTTTACTCAGAGTTAGTTGACCTATCCCACTCTCAAATTTAAAGTAAATAGCTCATTTGAGGAAGGAAGAGCACAGAAGAGAAATGATACCTCTGGGAAAAATTAGATTTCTATATCCGGCTTAGTTTCCATTTATTGTAGCCATGTGAGGCTAGAAGTCATAACCACCAGGGGCAAAGGTGAATGCCTCAGGCCATTAGGCCTCTCTGTGAACACTGGATTATTCATTAGCTACATGCTTATTTTGCATATTATTAATGAAATTCTGATACAGTGGGTATCTCCAAAGGGAGAAATCTTACAGTTGTAGTTGTAGTTCATCTTTTTGCTGTTCAACCTAAAGACTGACTTTACTAGTACTAAGTCTCAACTTGACTGAAGACATATTACATAACATGGAGTCTTATCCTCAACACACACATGAAACAAATATGCTTCCCCCCCTCTCTCCCTCCACATGCAATGACCATGCAAGATGCTCTCTTCAGTTGTAAAATTGGCAGCAATTAACTTACAGCAACTCAGACACAGTAAAGTTCTGCCTCCAAGGTAAAGTTAAAGTTACAAGTAATGTTATCTTTCAAAAATAATGAAATATATTCTTCTGCATTGAAGTTAGGAGACTGCTAGGAACTTACATTTCTGCTCTACTACTGAATTAATCATGTTCATTGATGGCTTTCAACTAAATATTGGCTTGACATGGCATAACAATTAGGATTGCTTTTGAATATTGACCTTCCTGACAGGACTCTTTCAATTGCTTTTCTAACTCCTAAAGGCTCTTCTACCCATCAGGTTCTGCTATAACAGAAAAATACAGTTATTACTTTTCTGCATACACACCAACTACTGATGGTCTTGAACACAAATACTAGACACTTGAAAGTATTTACAGAGTTACATAATTTTTATCCAATAACTCCCATTTTCTTCTCCCCAAGCACTCCGTTAGCCTGTGTTTATGTCAGATGGATCAAAGCATTTTGCAGGAATGTGTCCTTAATTAACACTTTAATTGCTACAAGTTTAAAACTTCATTTTATTCATATTGAACTATCATACAGAGTATGGGTGATTTTCTAATACATAAACAGAACAGCAATAAAAATAACTTCTGAAACATAGCAACTATTCTATGTAAAATGAATTTCACATCCTTTCATCCAAAAATCTCATTAGTAAAGGAGTCACAAGAGAAGTAAGAAAAAAACCCATGTTTCTCTAGCCTTGTACCATTCTACTGAGGGTCAGGGTCAAACCCACGTGATTTAGTGCATGTTTCATTTCAAAATAGCATGATGGTTGTGTTCTGACCCCACCACTATCAGTTATACTACTAAGGAATTGCTCCTGGCTTATGTTTTTAAAAAATTATATATAAAAAGGTTTCTTTGTCCTTGATAAAGTTATTTAGACAAACTCATCTGTAGGAACGCATTAGACAGTTCGTGTGGAGAAATGTTTCTGAATATGATTTGTCTTACAGTTGTAAAATGAAGATTAGAAGATAAAGGCTGTTATTGTAGGTTGAATGTTTTCATTCGTTTCCAGGCTTACAAGAGATGAAGCAGAACAGCATATATCAGCAATAATAACATTTAAATCTGCTCATATATTTACAGCTGGAATATTGAGATTAACTTCACTTCCTATGAGAAGTCTGAACATAAAAATACACGAGGCCCTGGCAGAAATTCTGCCCTGGCAAATACAGTAGAGATCTGGTTCTATATTTTTATGTTACGAATAGCTTTCTGCTGCCCAGTGGTGAATAGGAATTGGTGTAGATATGTCACCGGCATTCATGTTATCATAGAGTATTTCAAAATTCTTTGCGGAATAGGAAGCATAGAAATAATAATAAAAAAATCTTTAATTTCTTAAAGATAGTTTGACATCTATAAAACCCCATCAGTTCCACGTGATCTGCTGTGTCTTTAAGTATTACTGCTCTATTCACTTTTTTTCAGAGTCCAGGTAACCCAGGTGCTGTGGAAATGAAACATGGCTCATTGTTGTGCTTGTGGAGGAGTTGTCAGCTGAGCTTAGTCACCCATTTCAGAATTTGGTCTTTCTAAACAACGCCTCAGTATTACACTACCATAGAAACTCCCAAAGATTCCAATAATGCTCTGCATGGAAGAAGTTTATATTCTAGAACAGAACATTAATTGAACAATATTTTTATCTTAGTCTAGCGTTATTACTGTCTGCAGTATAGTCTCCCATAACTGCAGATCCCAAATGCACCTCAGAATTGGTACTAGCCTCAGATTTGAAAAATGAAGTGAGATATACAGACAGCAAAGTTTATTTATAATGTTGTTTAAGAAGAGAGATGACTGATAGTAATTCATATCCCATTGCAATGCATTTGGGTTAAAGCAGGTCCAAAAAAAAATGTGGTTAATATTTTCCTGTCCCAGTGACTCTGATGAAGACATCAGGTCTTCTAATAATATTCCCATTGTCCATTCCAAGAACATCAGACAATTTCATGGTACCATTTTACTTCGCCAGTGCATTCACTTTTATTTATTTGCACTGTTGTGTTAATTTTAAACATAATACCTAAGAAAAGTTTAAGTGATAATCTCTCTATATTCAATTACCTGCTTTACATACAAAATAACATAGTACAAACAGTATAATACATGTTATATATTAAACCTCTCATAATGCAACTGAATAGGTGGACAGGGGATTGAACAGAATTTAAAAAAAGACTTGTTCTTCCCCATTGCTGCTCTTTTCTAGGTTCACACTAAGTATTTGTGCTTTCATAGTTTACGTATCTTAATTACCATTTGTTGGTAATTTGAGAGATTTAGAGGAGAGTTCTTGAAATACCTTTTAAAAACACTGAAAATCTAAAACAGCATTAAGTTTAAGATTCCCAAGGCTGCAAATGTAAAGGGTGGAATTCTGTGAGGCAGAGAAGTCACCACTAGCAAACATCAGAACAGCAACTCTGATGTAGGATGTTGATTTTGTAGAAGGTTCTCATACTACTATTGCTATCTGAAAAAAAGAAATCCACACCTAAATGCCAAGAGTGAAATTTCAGTTACCTCCTGTAGCTCAAAGTTCTCATTTGGTATATGAAAGATCATTGCTGGAAAACAGTCTACTCATGAAGAAATAGGAAATATTACTGTAGTATAAGTAAAAGCTGTATATTTTTCTCAATAGCCATGGCTTAACAAGTAGAAGTTCCTTTTAGGAAGAGACATGTAAAAGTCAAATAGGACTTGTTTATGCTATTGCACTCAGATTCCAACCAACCCAACCTTGGAACCTACAAGGGGCTTACTTTACTTTAAACACTCGTAAAATATTGGAGAAAATTTTAAAAGGCAAAACATGAGTTTGTATTACCCTTAAGTCATCATTCATAAAACCCCACAATACTCAGACAATATACAAATACTTTTTTTTTATTCCTTCCATGATGCAAAAACATGAAGCAGGAAATCTTCGTGCTCTTACAACACATTTATTGAAGACACTTACTTGCTAGCACTGTTCCTGCTTTAGGAACATTAAATGGTGTTGGCAACAAGTATTTGCAAGACCTAAGTATTCTAAATAGAAAATCATTATTTTTCCAAAGAGGAGAAATCCAACAAAGACATTTGCCTTTTTAATATCTCTCTCCTGCAGAACTCTGGATGGTATTGTTCCACAAATAAAATACCAAAATAAAATGCCAAAGGCTCATTTTGCTTTTGATTGACTGGGTAGGCTAGAACAGATTGTTTTTATGTTTAGGGAACATAGCAAAGTATATGAGGTAGCACAGGCATAAACTCTTTACTGGCACTTCTTTGGAGTAGGCAAGGTGATTTTGATGTTGTGTTACAGAAACCCAGGGGAATAGACAGACACTTGATTCCTGACCTTACTTAAACCTGCTAAAACAAAAGTTGTCTGGTTTTCCTGCAAAAGAATAGGCAGTGTGGTACCCCAAGTAAATGAATTTCTAAGTTAAAAAGTGGTTTAGGAGTTTGTTACATAGTTTTATAAGGAAAACCCAAGTTCTATTTCATATTCATCTACCTTAGTCAAGAGAAAGCTGCAGTCTTCCACTGCAGATTGGTTGCCCTGTCACAGGATAAAGCGTCACGTTCAGACATTCTCTATTTCTCTTGTTTGCATTTTGTTCACTAGCAACAAATCAAATTATCCCTTGGGAGTCATTCAAGTCAAAATACATTTGTAGTCCACAAAAATTGGAGCAGTCATTCCTAAAAGGTGTTGTAAATAGATGAGTGGCCATCCAATACCTTAGATGGCTTTAGGGTAAGACTGAGATTCCATTGATTAACTGCAGATGCTTCTCTTTGTTATATAGCACAACCCAAGTCAGCCACACTCTTTATTTTTCATGACTATGAATTGTCAGAGAAGTTTCATTATATTTAATTATCATTTTGGGGGACCTATCCTAGATATATGGGACAACAGTCACAAAATAAAATGAGCCGCAATGAGGATGAAAAAAACCCACCCCATCAACCTTACAGCATAAGAAGTTCCCTCCTTACAAGCTTCATGTGATAAAAAATGCCAGGTGAAAGCTGAAAAGAAGACATGGTGATAGACATCACACATGATATACACCCCTTGCATCGTCCAATATGAGAGCAGCTGCTGAACTGCTCAAATTTACACAAAAACTGTCATCTGCTACAGAAAGCTCACCTGCCAGGTAATGCAAAGGTAACAGCCTCCTAGGGTCTGCTGCCAGCAGTATCCCACGTGTAAGAGTGTTCAGAAGACAGTGACTATTTAAGAGAGACATACGTTCTACCCTTTATCCAAAGCAAAAATTGTTTCATGTAGTTCATGCATGTGACAGCAACAAATCCTGTGTTTTCCATATTGAGTCTTACAGTTTCCTTGCAACATGTTACACGATGAATAGACACAGATTTGCAGAAATAGTTTATAGAAATGAATGCTTACCAGCTGGTGCAGAATATGAAGAGTGAAGTTGACGACCGTGATGATCAACAGGGGATTCACTGAATTTTCCTTCCTTAAAAACTGGCATGGAATCATTTGTGCTCTCAATTGCATCTGAGGAAAGCTTATCCAGTTCAATTACCACAGCTGACATTGTAAGAAGGTCTCAGTATAACCCAAAATGAAAATAAAGCTGAACTGAAGAAGTCACTTTAAGTTCAGCTTTCTCAAGCCTGGGAAAAATAAATTATCACAAAAAAAAAGTTTCCCTGAACTATAATAGTGCAAAAAGTTTAAGTCAACGACTTAGACACTGTATTTTCATGAAGCCGTTCTTCCAGATCTGCAGCATTTGCTAAGTATTGCAGCTCTTCTAGTACTTTAAAAAGTTCTGTTTTGTGGTGACAATATAGCATTTCTATGCAGCCGCTACAAAATTAACAAGGGTAACTGGAGACATCTGTATGTCTGCTAACTTGTGGGCTTACTAACTTTGTTTAAAGAGTCTAATGCACATTTTGTTACCCACTGGTCCAGCTGGGAGGGGCTAAGCAATACCAATGGAAACAAGTGCATCCTGCACGCCAGCCCAGCAGCTGCAGAGTGGAAGTTGCTTGTACCACGGTTCCGTTTCCTTGGTGAACACTCAGGCCTTTGTCTGGGGTGTGTGCAGCAAGATAAGTGATTGCAGGCTACACCATTCCTTCAAAACCAGTAAAATAATAAACTAATCATCCTTTCTTAGACCCTTGAGTGTAAAAAGCTTTTTCCTTAATGTTACTAGCACTAGGAACAAGTGGATTAATATTTGAAAGTTTGTTTGGTTGTTTTTTTTTTTTTTAATTTCGTTTCTTTTGATTCAATTAAACCTCAAGAGCATTCAAGACAATGAAATGATCCGTTTCTTACCAGCCTCTGTCCCACCAGCCGGCCGGGAAGCACAATAAGCACAGCCAAGAGAGGCACCCACTGGCGATGTTGGGAAACTACAGAGCGCTTGGAGGCGGGGAGGGGGATGCTTGGGAGGCCTCCAAGAGCACAACCAGCTCTGAAATCTCCCTTCTGAACAGCAGAGCCGATAAAGCATGATTTGTTGTTTATGAAAACTTACTGCATGAGAGTTTTTAGTCGGAAAATGGCCAAGCCTGGGCTAGAGAAAAGGTGACCTGTCAGCTATTAGCTCCCTATCACCCCCTCAGCTTCCCTTTGCTCAGTGAGAGAGAGAAAAAAAAAAAAAAGTTAATACTGCAAGAAAAATCTATGGAGCCATGCAACTTGTACTGAACAGTCCCTTGTCCTGCAACAACAGGACAAATAGAAAAAGCTCTAAAATTACCCTGTTAGAAGTGAATTCTCAGGGTTGCCCCTGCTAATGTAGGTCAGCTTGAAATTGAGCTGCTGTTGGTACCCTCTGTCTCCAGGCAAGCAAGGAGCTCCACATGTGTTTGTGCAGAAAAAGCTCTCAACTAGACCCCAGCTATTAAAAATAACCCAATAACTATGTAACTTTGGGGAACAGTTCCCTTGAAGACAATTTGTAAAAGGGAATTTGTAGGCAGGTTACCATCACAGCAAGATACCCAAGTGATGTAATGAGGTTAGTAAGTAGAACAACATGGAAATGGGACCAAAAAAAAACAGTCACAGGGGAAGCTTTTCAAAGAGACCAGAAATAAAACATGGCAGTTGTCCGATTTTTAGTTCACTCCAAGCAATGCATATCAGGATGAGGGGAAAGACAGCTTGGTGAAAGCATCGCAACACTTAGCCAAACTTTAGAAATGGTTATGTAATAGGGAAAACAAGAAAACAAGTGGTACAGGGTTTGGAAGGGAAACATAGCGTGGCTGGCACCGAGAAATGGAAAGGAAAAGTCAGCCAAACAGACTGCATGCTCTTTTAAATAGCCTTCTATTTTAGTTTTTCTTTTAGATTAACTTAAGTCCATTATATCAAGTTTTCTAATAAAACCAAACCCTTAATCTTCTAGCGACAAAGCTTCATAAATACCCAGAGGGAGAATCATTATTCCATTCATTGTCCTAAGAACCTCACGCTGTCCTTAGCTGGGTACTGCTAACTCTTCCTGGATACATGAAGAATTTCACATCCAGTACAAATCCTTTTCTGAAGGTTTTTGGTTCCTCCGGTCATATTAATTTCAATGTGATTTAATTGAACAATGAATTATCTCATTACTATTGCCACTGTTAAGTTTCCCATGTAAACTGAATACGTAAATAGGTAAAAGGAATATTAAGTCTTTAGCAGTCTGAGTATTTCTTCATTTGTACAATCATTTTTTTTTCTCTCCATGATTTTATGCATTTATGCGTGTGACTGAGAGGCCCCTGTTCCTTCGCAATTCAGATAGTCCCCAAACAGTTTTGTTCTCTACATACATCCTGTAGTGTATGCAAAATACCTGAAATACCAGATAACTTTGCTGAAGGGCAATGATCATCCTTTAAGATTGCTAATATGACAACAGATTCTAAAGATTTATTTCATTTGTTCCTATTTTTAATTTCCAGCTCTGCACAAAGCAGTTTCCTAGTGGTGATAACTTGACAACCCATACTTTTTGTTAGTGGTCAGTTAGACCTCTTGTCATAACAATTTGAACTACAGACAAATGTTGAAAACAGTGGAGAGCAAGAGATAGTGTCTTCCTAGGACAGGGCCATAACTAACAATTAAATTCATTCTCTTCTGCTGTGATCCAGTTAATATCTTCTTATGTTGAAGTGGAAGTTCTCCAACAGTGAAGAATATGGGAAACTGTCTACAGATTTTGTTGTGTGGCATGTACCCAAGAGTGCAGGAACTTTATTTGAATACATATTCACCACCAGAAAGGAAGTAAATATAAATAAGATCTCTCACCTTTCATGTAACTATTTAACATAAGTATTTTTCATCAAAAATTCTACTTCAACAGTAACTTGCGAAGCCTTAGCAACAAGGACAAACTTGATTAAGGTCAACAGACAAAAAAGCAGAGGCTTCCATCTGCTCAAAGGTAAGAATTTAACCTGGCTGCATGTTTTCAGAAAAGAAGGAAAAGTGGTACAATAGAGAAACATCAAGACATGCATTTATTCATAAGTTCTATGAATTTCTGTCTCATTCCTAGATTTGGTTGTTGACACAACATTAAACTGTGAAAAGGGGAGAGAAAAATTCTGAAGTCCTACCAAAAAACCCAAAATAGATGAAGTATACAAAAAGGCCAAGACCTTATTCCCAATTTAGGTATTTCTCATCCTCATCAACAGTTTCAGTCATGCAGACAACAACCCACCATACTAAAGGTCAGATTGAATTTCTGAATCCTTCAGTCTGCACAAAATAGAAGAGCTGACCCAAAATATCTTGACCTAATTGTCTCCTTCCCAGAATACTTGCTAAGAATTGCAAGACAAGTAGAGAGATGATTAGGGGTTGTAACTAGATGATTTTTAAGGTCTCTTTCAACCCCCCAAAAATTCTGTGATTTTATGAATAAAAACTGGTAAGGGAGACACAGAGAAACATCGAACAAACTGTGTAACCCAGGATGAATCTAGCAGGTGTTGATGAACTATGTTAGCTTAACGCATATGTTCCTCACACAACAAAATAGACAAGATCAATGCAAAGTAAAGTTCATGCAAGTTTTTTTTCCGGTGTCGTTCTTTTCCTAACAGTTAACACAAAGACTGCTATTACTGGTTGGAAATCTAAATCAGGATTTTCCTGAACATCCAGCTACACAGTAGGGCCCAAATACAAACTGTGTTTATCTTTTCTTGCTCAGTAAAACACTGACAGTTTCAGAAAAGGATAGGTTAAAGAGTATTTCCTTCTTTCACACAGAGAAATCTATCCATCACATTGATTTACTTGACTCTGAGTCTAATTAGCATACATCATTTAAGAAAAGTTATCTAATAACATAGTTGCCACAAAAAAAAGTAGATTTTTTTTTTTTTGCTCCACAGCAAAATACTGTCTCTCTAGCAGAAATCCTAAGGAACATTTGTAATTATGAAAACATAGGTATTACACTATAAGAGGCAAAACATACTGAAGACAGCTTTAGTGCGTACAGAAGGAATGTGATTTACGCACAAGTAAACAATCCCTGTCTTGTCTAATAGAAAAATAGATGCCATAAAGACATTGTACTGTAATACACCAATATAGTGTAAATAAAAAATGTTTATACTACTTCAACATTTTTTGAATGCATCTTTTATATTAATCAAAGCATTATTTTGATTTCCGCTAAAGTGGTTATTCATCCTATATGGAGAGGTAGGAAAGAAAACATCATCTATCTTCTGTAAGCAACCCAGTCATTCCTCAGACTGTCTGCAAAATCAATGCAGCACAACTGGAATTTGATTATTTTACTATATAGATCTGTATCATTTTTGAGCTAGTAGAAAAGTGAGGCAATTTTGGCTACATTCTGCTGATGAATTAACATGCTTGAGTGTTTGCAAATAGTTTTCCCAACGATATTGGATAATCAATCTTGAAAACATATTTTTATTTGTTTCATTTTCTTATTTAGTGCTGTTGAAAGGAAATAACAATTTTTAATTTTGAATTAGCTGTCCCATAACAATTTAAAATTCCCTTTGGGAATCTCTGCAAATTTTTACCTTTTTTTAACATTACTTGCAGGATTCAATAAAGTTCTATCTAAAAGTAAGATATAATAACAATCGCTCTCTCTGAGGAAGAAAAATACCAACCAAACCAATCAAGTAACCAGACATCACGCATCGTCACCAGATTTTAACAGCTGAAACGGGAAAATAATTGGGGAAACTCCAATAACAGAGGCAAACTTAATGAGCTACATTTCAAACCCAAAATTTTTAATCTTCCTAGTTGTACAAATATATTATGTAAAGATAATTTAAACCAATCTAACTTCTCTATGCAGATATCTTCCCAACATATATATACACACACAAAAAACCCCAATGCATTATGTGCTCTGTTATTACAGCGCAAAGAGCGAGCTTATATTCCTCAGTCTTTAAAACATCTATTTTGGCTTAGGACTACTAATGTCATTGATTTTGTCCACCTAGTAAACAGGCTTGCTTTTCAAAATGTATTTGATTTTTATGTTTAGTGTGATGAATTCATCCAGCAAAACGGATGATCAGTTTGTTAGTATGAGAGACTTGACATTAGTCAGTTGACATTACAGAATTACCAATAAGGAAGTAAGCATTTCATATTTCCATATAATTTTCTTCAGAAGAAATATATTCTGTTGATATTTTTTTCCTCAAAAGGGCAAAAGCATCACTACTTCAGACCTCCTGCCATCAGAAAGCTCAATGTGTACACAGAGCAACATCTTTTAACAGCAAGCTCTGAAAAATAGTTATCAGACAGATATCTAAAGAAAATAGTTCTCAAACCCAGGAATGTGAGAAAGAAGGCCCATAATCACCAGCTGTCCCTATACATATAGAGGAATTTACTGTGGCATCAGATATTTAGATAGTTAACAGACTGTTTCCTTAATGCACCAGAAAGCTTTTTGCTTTGTTAGGAATAAAGTCCATTTGCAGTTGCTACAACAAAATCTTGGCACGGCTGGAGCAATGTGTAATTTCCACCAATAAAATATTGCCTGTATGCTAAAGTAAAGGCTAGAAAGTCAATATTAAAGGCAAGAGGTCTTGCCCAATTAAGGAAGATGGTTTCTCTTCCAGTTACTCCAAAACCATCTAACAAGATGATTTTGAACTTCATGTTACAGCAGCTTTCTTGATAAGACAGCAAACACTTAGAGATGAAGAAGTGAAATGGATTAACCCCAAAGAAACTTTAGCAAAGTCCAAGACCAAAATGCATCTTAGTTACAAGGCAATTACTTTTCTTGAATTTCCTCTAAAACGTTACATAGACTAAACCCTTAGAGACTTACACACATGTGGATATTTTCTGGTAATTAGCTGCTTTAACAGTAAAAGCAGGTATAGACTCAACCCATTATTTAAATTACTAAGTTCAGGTAAAATTTTGTAAACATAGATTTGGAAATTTAAATACCATTAAAAGATATTGATGTGTGATTAATGTTTTAAGAGACCTCTGTGATAATTCAAGTTTCACCCATAATAGCAGCAGGCTAATGCGCATATAATTCAAACCAGTCTCTCTAGTGTTTTAATCAATCCAGATCAATTTGGTTATTTACAGACAGAAATGTAGAAGAGTGACAGGTTCACCAAGACTAATCTGTCACTTTTCAAATCATGCTGTCAATGAAATTGAGGCATGATTAAATTAAGTATTTGTAAGTTCTACTTGTTTGCATTTCACAGAAATTCCAATATAATGATCATATTGGTCATCTGGATTCACATTTATTCACATGTACAAACCTAGCAAGAGCTCCAAGGATAAACAATAGGGTTTTCATTAACTGAAAGTTTTCTACCAGACTGGCATTTAAATAGTTTCGAGCATGAGATGTTTTGTTAGGATACCTATACGTGTATCTAAAACCCCCCCAAAACCCAAAAAACCAGAAGCTTTGCTAGTATTAAAAGTGATTTTTTACCTGAAGCCTTTTTTTCCTGAAAAGAAGCACCTTAAGAGAAGCACATAAGAATGTCACCAGAGTTTTTTTTTAAATTGTACCTAAGAATTTTCTTTTGATTCAGCAAATGACCTCCTTACAAGCAAAGCAGAGTATCAGAAATAATATTTCTATAATCTCACTTCTAGTTGAAGGATACTACCTTATTAGAATTCTTATTTTATGTATGCAACATGCTGTATTTGAGAAAAAGAATATTGTATTCAAGAAAATACAGCTACCTAGACTCATTAGAAAAGTTCTAGAAAAGCCACCTATTAAGGAATTTGATATGTAGAAGTATAAAACCCTAAACACTCTGGGTAACATGAGGCTAAGCTTAACGTCCTCAAACCTTCAATTATCCATTACTTCTAAAAAAGCAAGACATCACACTTTGTTAGATGCAACACTTTTTCCTTACAATTAAATTTAATATTACTCAAACTGTTAGCAGTCATGGAACTTATATCATAAATCCGTGTATACTTGCAAGATTTATTTGTATTTATTATCCAATTACTAGAAGTCATTTCTAATCCTTTAAAAATTCATATGAAAAATCTTTTAGAGGCACAGCATTTCCCCAGCCAAACAACAACTGTCAGAATTGTTAGTGTATGAATTATAGACTCTGTGAATTAATTTGAACTAGACACTAGGTGTCTGACTTGCTTCATGATCGGATATGCTAGTTGCTAAACAAAAGGGAAATCAAAATGTTCAGAGAGTAATTTACCCCAAAAGAAAACATTTTTCCCCCCCCATATATACTTAAGAACATTCACCATGCGACTTGATCTCTTAGTAACAGCAAAACCTTCAGAATGTCTTTCTGAATCCTTTTGGGCAACACAAAGAACACGAGGGAAGAATTCATGTCATTTTATATAACTGGTCACAGCTGCCTGTCTACAGGGAGCTTAGTTCCAGCCAAAAATAAATGTTAGTCAGGCTTGGCATTTCAGGGATGTTATCACAAGTCTCAAAGCATAGGAGCAGCAATTCCATATTAACTTTTTTTTTTTTTTTTAATAGCCCTTGTACAGGAAGAACCATTGCAGTGCCAGAAATTCTGTCTTTGTCCATTTTATTTTATGCTTCATTACCCTGCTGTTGATACCCTTCTGTAAATGAAAGTACGCAGAACAAATAGTACAACAGTTCCCCTTCAGAGAAAGGACTGGATGACTGGTTAATTAAGCAGATGTGATACTATTCAATAACTCCACTAAAACATAGCATGCCTTGCCTAATGTAAAGGGCAAATATCTACTTTTGTATCCTCACAAAATTAGCTGATTGATATGAAAAGAAAATAATGACTTAGCTAATCTTTTCAGAGTTTTATAACTTCAAACTTAATCACAAAAGGTGATTAAGTCATAAATTCAACCCTAAAAATATTACTATATGTACTTATGTTCATAGATTTTTTTTGCTTCCATGACCAATAAAACACTTCTATGTTGTACATAACCAGTGTAATTTTTCTCTCAGAGCGTTAGTTAAAGTCTAGGCAGATCCAGCGTGGGTGAAAATAGTTCAAAGTAATCTGTAATAGTTTTGTTATTTTTAAACTTCAGAGTTAACTTTGGTGAGATTTACATCTTGTTGAAGTTCTCTTAAAGAGAAGTCTTCTAATATGATAACTCACGCATGTTGTTTGGTATAACGGTAACTTCAGATATATCTGAAGTAACTTTGAAAATGGATCAGTGAGGCAGTATCTCAAGAATTTCAGTGCGTTCCCATATTCTGTGGGTTTCTGGTTTTGAAAGCCACTGTAGGAAAAAAGTTGTTTCCAAACTTCATGTGTCCTCGATAACCAATAAACTCTGAAGTCTAGATCTGCTTTTCAGAGGCACTTGAGCCAAAATTTACAGTTTTACAGCAAAGTTATCTGCATAATGGGTTCATTTGTAATGCTTATAGACCTGCGAGTCCATGAGTCCATGTCCTGTCTGCAGCCCCTTCCAGTGAGTACTGGTGCTTGCACCTGGGAAGCTGGCACTGGGGAACATCACCAGATCATGCACAGGCACATGTCTGGGCAGCACCTCAAGAGCACACAGCAAAGCTAGAACTGTAGAACCAAGTTCTGTTTTGAAGAGAGATGGAAAGACCTCTATGACCCAGGGTTTGTCTGGGCCTAGTACTGCTTTCCTTTCCTCTCAGCATGAAACGATGCTGTAGCAGCCACTTTGGACAGGCAGCTCATGCTTAATAGTTTCATGTAAAGGTGTGAGGAGAAGATCAAAAGCTTCAGAAAATCTACCAGATCTAATCATGTTTATTTCCTCCTCATCACACATCCCAAGAACTACAATAGTGAGGTTCATCTGAAGTTAAAAGGTGAAAGTAATTAGATTAACACATTTTCACCACCACTCTAGTACCGTGCACTGATATTCTGAAGTCTGGTTATACCCCTTATTTTGGCCTTGTAATATATTCTCTATTGTTTTGATGAACATCCCTTTGACACAGATCCCATGCTGCAGAAAAATAAGATAACATTCCTCCATTCCCACAAATGTTCAATGAAATATTAGGGGATATTAAAAATTAATTAGAGAAGAAAATCCAGCCAACAATTGATGGCGTACTCTTACAAAGGAATAACGGTTTTGATCTCTCCCTCTCATGCAATGCTTTTTGCTCTCGAAAGGGAGATAAATATCTAATTGTAGAAGAGATACTCTGGGTACAAGCAAAATCAAACAATAAGAAACACAGATTTAGAAGTTCAGTGTACCTGAGATCTTTGTTAAGAAAAGGAGATACAAGATAAATTTTAATGACATACAAGTCTTCAGAAAAAAATAAAGAGAAGAAACATAAGCACTTCAGGATGCAGGAAGATACCTACAAATACCGTCAACCCTCACTGACAATGTTAGTGGAAGTAACAGTACATTCCTCATGACAGAGAAAGCTATAGAGGGAGAGGAGGTTTTAAAGCAAAAAAAGATACTATGTGCCAAAGTTGGGGTTATTCATTTGCATGAGAAAGGAAAAAGCTTTCAGTAATGTAAAACTGAATAGCTTTGGAGGGAAAGAATCAAACCCAAATGTAACTGTTGTGAATTGTGTCATATTTATTGAAAACTGCCCAAGGCATTTCATATATGCTTAGCTAACACCATTCAGGTCTAACTGCCTCTAAGGCAATCACAGACTTGAAACAGAAAGACTTCAAAAGCGTAGCCAATGCCTGAGGAACTTAAGTGCCAGTTTTTGAAAGTTAGACACAAAAGTTGTCTCCCAGGAGAATCATTGCTACTGTTTCAGAGCTACATCTTTATCTCTGCAGCCAAGGGAACAGAAAGTAGAGTTTGACAGGTTAGTGCTGGCAAACAGGGATATTATGAAGCACACAAGTCTAGTTCCCTGTGGTCAAAGGCAGACATTCTGTTCACAGCTTTCAATGAAAGGAAGGGTGAAAAAAAAATTGATGAATCATGGATTGTATCACATATCAAAGGAAAATAAATAGTTCTTGATTCCTATGAGGCAAAAGATATCTATAGAATTACATAGTACAACCTGATCCTTTCACAACCTTTCCAAGGTATCAGGAAACAATACTCAAATTCACTTTTTTCCAGATACTTACCTACTGTGTCTTCTCCAAGAAGTTACATGGCTCTCTCTATGCAACTTGTATTCTCTCTAGTTTTTTTCAGCTCACTTGAAAACTTCTAAATGAAACGATGACCAGCTTTACAGCATTTACTCTTGTGGCACTGGTCTTCCTTAGCTCAAAGGGAAACAATAATTACTTCTAGTATCCATATTCTTAATAACATTGCAAAACAATCTCCAAGATAAATAGTTGGCTACTTCTATTTCATATTTATTCCAATCCCTTACATCAGTAGCTTCAGTTTGCATATGATTATCTCAAAAAATATTAATCATGCTGTACACTGTATTTCAAATCAGATCCTGCATATAGTCAAACAGCAGCATTAACACTTCCCTCTTTTCAACAGAAATGCCTTGCCCGTCGTCCTTTAAAAATCACATTAGTATTTTTCACAGCTCCATCACATTAGCAGCTGAAAGTTATCCTTTGATTAGCTTAATTTCAGCTCCTAGTAGTCTGTTGACTAAGTCACACAATGTGAAAACATTAGTTTCTCCTCAGCACTGTAACTATCTCCAGCATGTATTTTGTCTACAGGTATAATGTGCACATACCCATCTCCTACTCTTGAGTCATTAATAAACATCTCTACTCCTAGTAGACCAGGGGGTAAAGTCCCTCCCACAGTAGAGGAGAATCAGGTTTGTGACTGCCTGAGGAACCTGAACATATATAAGTCTATGGGACCTGATGAGATCCATCCCAGAGTTCTGAGGGAACTGGCAGATGGTGTTGCCAAGCCACTTTCATGATATTTGGAAAGTCATGGCAGTCAGAAGTCACTGGTGACTGGAAGAAGGGTAACATTGTCCCCATTTTTAAAAAGGGTAGAAAAGATGACCCTGAGAGCTGTCAACCTGTCAAGTGTACCTCTGAGCCTGGGAAGGTCTTGGAACAGATCCTCCTAGAAGCTATGCTAAAGCACACAGAGGATGGGGTGGTGATTAGAGGCAGCCAGCATGACTTCACGAGGGGCAAGTCCTGCATGATCAACCTATTGGCTTTCTATGATGGGATGACCGCATCAGTAGACAGAAAAACAACAACAGATATATTCTATCTAGGTTTCCATAAAGCTTTGACACAACATGTTGCCCCCAAAACATCCTTCTCTCTAAATTGGAGAGATATAGATTTGATAAGGGGACTGCTTGGTGGATAAGGAATTAGTTGGATAGTCAAATTCAGACAGTAGTGGTCAATAGCTTGGTGACCAGATGGTGACCTGTGACAGGTGATGTCTCTCAGGGATCTATACTGGGAGCAATGCAGTTTAATATATTCATCAATGATATTGACCATGAGATTGAGTGTTCTCTCAGCAAGCTTGCAGATGGCACCACTCCAACTGGTGTAGTTGTCACACCAGAAGGACAGGAAGTCATCAAGGGGGACGTGGACAAGCTGGAGAAACAGACCTGGGTGAACCCCATGAGGTTCAACAAGGCCAAGTGTGGTGTCCTACAGAGAGGTTGGGACAATCCACAGTTTCAATAGAGGATGGGGGATGACATGACTGAGAACAACCCTACAGGGAAGGATTAGGGGGTGCTCATTGATGAGAAGTTTGACATGAGCCAGCACTGTGCACTTGCAGTCCAGAAGGCCAACTGTATCCTGGGCTGCATGGAAAAAAGCATAGTCAGCAGGTCAAGGTAGGTGATTCTGCCTCTCTATTCCACTCTTGTGAGACCCCATCTGGAGTACTGTGGCCAGTTCTGGAATCGCCAACATAAGAAGGATATGGAACTGTTGGAACAGGTCCCAAGGAGGGCTATAAAGCTCATCAGAGGAATGGTGTACTTCTGCTATGAGGACAGGCTGAGAGATTTGGTGTTGTTCAGCCTGGGGATAAGAAGGCTCTGGGGAGACTTTATAGTGACCTTCCGATACCTGGAGGGGGCCTACAGGAAAGCCAAGGAGGGACTTTTTACAAGGGCATGGAGTGATAGGATGAGGGGGAATGGCTATAAATTGGAAGGGAAGATCTAGACCAGACATTAGGAAGAAATTCTTCATGATGAGGGTGGTGAAACACTGGCATAGGTTGCTCAGGGGAGTTGCGGATTCCCAGTCACTGGAAATGTTCAGACCCAGGCTGGATGGGGCCTTGAGCAGTCTGGTCCAGAGGGCTGTGTCCCTGCCCATGGCAGGAGGGGAGGAACTGGATAACCTTTAAAGTCCTTTCCAACCCAAGCCATTCTAATTATCCTATGATTTTAGTCAAATAATTCCAAGCTAATCACCATTTATAAAGTATCTGCATTTTACGGACTTAGCTTTATGCTGTTACATTCAATTTTGGCACAGTTTCTGGGACATCATAAATTTTGATTATGGTGTAAAAGATGACAGGAATGATTTCCTTCTGAAAACAAAAAAACTAATACTGAAGAAATCAAGTAATTTGACTTATTCCTGATCTATAAAATCTTTGCAAATTTGCATTTATTCAAATATGCATTAGTATTAAATGCATGCTTAAGCATTGATCTAGTTTCCCTTCTAAACAGGAAGGAAAAAATTCTAAAAAGGAAAAAGAAATTGTAGCCATTTTTTCTTCCGGTACAAAAGAATAACTTCATGAACATGTTTGAGTCAAAAATATTGCTCCTCCGTGTATTTGGCAAAAAAATATTGTACTAGATAATATGTAGGTTTATTACAGAATCACAGAATGATTTTTTTCTTCCCCCTTTTCAAGGCTAAATTTCTAACCTTTAATCATTTGTTTTACAAATATCTTCTGCTATCTGTCACTTTTTTGGCATTTTCAGTCAGAGATGCTTCACACAGAAAACAGTGGGTGTAACTATACTCTAAACTTGAACTTAAGAACAGCTAATTCTTCAAAAATATTTTTAATAGCTTATCACTAGTGACTAATCAAAATCTATAAAACAGCCGTGATTTTATGCAAAAATTTGAAAGTGCTGTTTCTAATACCACTGCAGATAAGCAATCATCCTGTCTCATCCTATGGATAATGACTACCCGTATCAAAAATAGTAAGAGTTACTGGCTATGCAGCCATTAACATTTACTATCACTGATCGCTGTGTTAACACACTGATTATAGGCCCAGGAGTTTGCCTCGAGTATCTGATAGGTGCATTTTTTCCTAAAACTACTCCTTAGGTTACTTAGTTCACAGCATACAAACCCCTTATTATTTCCTTATTAATGATTACTAGTTTTGAAGCTGTAGGTTTTAATTTTTACACTGAAGAAAATGTATACCAAAAGAGACTGAAGCGATTAATACTTGCATATAGTACTCTCTTTCTACAAAAATGGTAGAAAATACCATAAATATTATGTTTTTCAAATATCCCTTGCATCATTTTAGTATTTTACCTTGTCCTGAATTCTCACTATACATAAATGTACCCATTATTCTGAATCTTAAAATTCAAGAGCAAGAAACATCAAGGACAGATATGGCTTATTTAATAGCCAGAAATATTTGATATTGGGCAAATTAATAAGAAAAAGTAGAAAATCCATTTCACTTTATTTTGTTTACGAGCAACACCAATTGCATAGAAGTCTAAGTATACAACTGCATTCTCTTCCCTTTCCTACTAAATCTTTTGTTTTCTTCAAGGCTTGACAGAATCAATCCATTGCTACCAGCATGTGCTACATACTAAGGATCAGCAGATTCTGCGAAGTTCCCCTTCAATTAATTGCCACAGTGTAAATGTGCATTTTGTTGGAATTGGCATTTCATGGGAATCTTCAATTGGAATTCTGGCATTTGATTATATAATGCCAAGTGAAAAACCTAAAAATTCAAATCAAACCCTGAGGAATGCCTGACTTCTGACTCCTTATGATGGCTGCATCACTGGGACAAACTGCCACATTTTGACAGGGAACTACACAGGATGGGATTGTTGCCCTTATTTACAACTTTAGAAAGCTAAGTAAAAGCAACAAGTAAACTTCTCAAGTTGTTTCAGTTCACTTTGATACCTGTACTCAAAGTATACTCAGGTGAATATATTTTTTTGGAAAGAAAACTTAAACCAATTTCCACTGGTTCCCATTTCTGTACAGATGGAGTGATTTCTCCATCTAAACAATTTCATTTTTCCTGCATCATTTCCCAGCAAAATAGAAGCACAAGAAGGCAGAAAAATGTCTTCCAATTTACATTAAGCATTCTTTAATGTGCACTTGTTTGAAGTGTAACGAAAGAATATATTTAGTGTATTGATATGCCTAAATTTTGTGCCTTGCTCATTCCACATACCAGCTTACAAAATTTAGCATATTCCATTTTTCTCAGTAGTATCTATCTCAGCATAATTACCTCAGACCACAGATGCAATCCATCCATTAAGAGTTTTACATCTATCTCTAGTAATCTTCAAGGAATATTCTCCTTCATAACACATCTTAAAGAAACATTAAAGAACCCGGCATAATATCTTCATTTGAGCAGGCTTGCTGCTCCTTTGGTCTATGCTCTGAATGACAGATTCCAGTTCTCTCTCATCTTACCTGCTGTCAGAAGTTAAAAGTCTTTACTGAATGCAAGATTTTCACCCCTGCCTCTTGCTCACCCCAACTCCTCTCTCTCATAGTCTCACTCATAATTCCTTTGTCATTATCACTATCATTATGCTGTTGTCAAAGTATTATTCACAGGTTTTATTAGCAAGTAGTTTTGCTTTGAAATGCAATTTTTTCTTCATTAGACTTCCAATGAGAATAAATCAGATACATTTACAGGTATTTCTCGAGGTTTTGTTAGCTCAGAGCAATGCACAAGACAACCCTTGCTGAGAAAACCTGTCAATCACTTGGTATTACATATCACAGTATCTAAAAGTCTTCCTTTAACACATCAGCTGTAAACATTATAGATGTACCAAGAGACAGATATAATTGAAACCATTTTGACAGGAAAATTAAAACTGAAGCTCAACATCTTTTCACAACAAAGACTTGATTTTTTTGAAAACACTCCATCAATAGTTTCTGAAAAGGAAAGCAGCACTTGCAAAAAGATGTTGTTGTCTTAGTTCAGTGTATTAGAGTTCCTATCATACCCTTCACATCAGATCCCCTGTGAAAAACATACTTTTTTTGTGAAGTAGGGCTTGAAAGTCCCATGCAAAGATAATACTAGCGCAGCCCAGGACAAACTGAACACTTGATTCTTCCTAGAAAAACAGTACCTTTAACAATATCATAAATACCTTTTTTTAATCTTGTACATTGCAAAATGATAGCTCTTAATTATATTTTAAGTTATAACTATACTCCAGATCCTAATAGACCTCTGAAAATATTTATCAACAGATTGCACCGTGAGAATCCAGAATACAATTCTAAGTAAGCTCACTAAGACAAGAAAATGCTGCTTCATAATTCTGAAAGACATATTAGCTTGTATACTGTTAACTACCCTGTATCACATTTTTCAAATTAGTGAAATTAATTCACCATGTTTTCCATTACAGAGGTCATCATCTAGCACTGAGCTTTTCTCTCCCAATGCAGTCACACAACTGTCTCAGGGGACACCTAACCCTTAGAAGGGTCATCCTGTGTATAAGCTAAGTCTCTTGGAAGATAGATATACAGAAGAACTGAAGTTCGTATCTTTCATGTGCCTGTTACCCTCTTCGCTGTCTCAAGGCATATATTAGTCCTCCTACTTGTCATCATTATTTAAGAAAATAATGACAGAATAAAAGAAATCCCAGGATCCCCGAGTTAGACTTTTCACTCTAGAGTCAATCCATAGAATCACAGAATGGTTGGAATTGGAAGAGACTTTAAAGATCATCTAGTTCCAACAGTCCTGCCATGGACATGGGCACCTCCCACTAGATCAGGCTGCCCAAGGCCCCATCCAATCTGGTCTTGAACACCTCCAGGGACAGGGCATAATCAACTTGCCTGCACAACTTGTTCCAGTGCCTCACCACCTTCATTGTGAAGAATTTCCTACTTATATCTACTCTATACCTTCCCCTCTATTCCCCCTAGTACATGCCAATATAAAAAGTCCCTCCTCAGCTTTCTTGTAGCCCCTTCAGGTACAGGAAGGTCACTATAAGGTCTCCTTGGAACCTTCTCTTCTCCAGGCTGAACAACCCCAGTTCTCTCAGCCTGTCTTTGTACAGGAGGTGTTTCAGTCCTGAAGGATGTAAAAGCATTTCTCTCAGATTCAATACCCTAGACTCAGTTCACAGGTCAAGTGTTAGATATTTAACAGCATGAGGAATACTCAGGTCTTCTTTCAATCATTTTTCTTTTTTTTTTAGGGGTGACAGTGGGATGAGTGAGTGTCAAACTGAGAAAGAACTAGATAAAGGCTACAACTTTTTTCCTCTTTTCACCTCCTTGCCCACAGAGAGAACAAGTGCCACCAAGTCATTTGAAATAACGAGGCATCTCTGCATTTCCTATCACAACATTTTATGGTGGTGCACAAGAGAGGGATACAGCATTTTGGGGTACAGCACAGCATGCTGATGCTCCACCAAATGCCCAAACCCCACATCCTCTCTACCCCTTCCAATCAGCTGGGAGAGTGTGTGCAGCAGAGACCTGTGCCCTCCTCACAGCACATCCCAGTTCACTCAGATCCTGTTTCCACTGCCAAGGCACAGATGCACTATCCTTACACCCATTTTCTCCTCCTGCTATGAGTTCGGGATAATTCACTCTCTCTGAAAGACAGAACAGTTGAGGACAGAAGGCGATGATCTGGCCCAACCGCCATGGCCCAGGCAGGGCACACCTAGAGCCAGTTGCCCAGCACTATGTCCAGACAGCTTTTAAATATTTCCAAAGATGGAGAATCCACAACCACTCTGGGTAAATCTGCTAAACTCCTTTTGTGTTCCCATTTCAGCCATACCACAGTCATCCAGCTGTACAGGAAACAATATCAAGTATTCATGAATTTAGTGAACAAGTTAGGGATCGTGAATAATTGCACCCCCTTTTATGGTCTGATCAAAATGTGTGATACAGAAAAAAAAACCAACAAACCACCATACGACTTTGGAGAGCAAGCACTTTATGTATGGGACTGCTAAACTGCAACAAAATAAAGCTATTTGAGCCATGGGAGCAATTCGTTGCTTTATACACTCAAAGCTGAATATAATTATCCCATAAATAACAAAAATGAACCAAGAAGCAGTGATAGGCCTGAGAGCAAGATTTGTACTGTTTGCAATATTGGAATCCAATGCTGAACTTAAAGAAATTCGTTTTCTTCTGGCACATTTGTTCATCCTGGTGGCTTTTCACACACTTCACTGCAAACACGCTGCCCAGGCACACTTGTCTCTTAAAAAGGAATTGTACTGAAACCACAGAAGATTTCCAGCTTATGGAAATGACAACTTATTTCTGGTTTGCTTCAGAAGTTCTCATGTATGCTTTATTGGCTCTAAAGTGTTTCGCATGAGATGGAGTTCATAATGCTCTCAAGTGTGTATATTTGCTACCGAACTTGTAACTCTTCATAAGACAGTCTCAACAGTTTAATTTCTTTACAAAAGGAAAAATGGTTTTTTGACTTCTGGAATTAATTTGTTCTTCAAAATAGTAAAAAAAAGCAGTAAACTAACAACTACACAAAGACACGGCTTTGGTTTTGCAGTAAACTCTTTTTAATCTGCCCTAAACTAGGCATCTCTGGAGGAAAACATACAAGTCATTGTTATATTGCAAATTCATCTTATTACTCTCTGTCCCCAAACAGTACTGAATTCACATAACTGCCTTCAGGTGTTTCCTTGCCATGTTTCATATAGATACAGCAGATGTGAAAACTGATAATTTGTTTAGGTGAAAAAACACATAGCCTGAAAAATAAAATGAATTCATAGAAACAGAAAAGCATGAGCAGAAAAACAATCCAGAAAGAATAGCAGCAACTGGACTACAGCTTTGCTTTTTAATATCAGAGTATTTAAATCACTCAAACCATGCAAAAGTAACATGAATTACAAGGGGTTTGCCCCATTTTGCTCCATCTTAAAAGTAAATGAAGGAACAAATTTTCCCAAATGTAAGATGCTCAGCAGGTATCACTACACTGTGACCGTCAGATAGAAGTCTAAGTGAAGGGGTTAGGTGCACAGATGGGAGCAGGAACAGTCTTGATAACGTGGTTTACATATTGGATACTGACTTATATAAAACTCTGTGTAACCAATAAAGCTCAAAATGACAGTATACAGATTTAATTCAATGTTATTGTTTTGCTAGTACCAGTAGGATAAGAATAAGTTTTGCAAGTAACAGTTAAAGATAAAAAATGTTCAGAAATAAGGAAAATAGCAGCAGGAAAAAAAGTATTTCAGAGTTGGAGAGGTGGGAGAATACTGCAGCAGGCTATATTAGTCTTCACTTGAGTGAAAACTGGGTAATATACTGGCAGCATTTTTAACAGCTTATCCCGTCACACATTTTCACTTTAGACACTAGCTTACAACCACTTTAAGATATTATCTCATTACTTAGAGTATCTTTCCATCTTTCCCTCAGATGAATCCTCTCTGAAATTATTTTTTAATAAAAGGAAAAGGCATCAGGTATTAGCAATACTAATAAAAGCCAGATACGAATACAGCAGTTTCGTTTTTTAGAAGCTTGCTGTAAGTTACAATACTTTGAGTTTTTCCTGATGCACAGATGCAGAGAGAAATACATGCAGTTTTCGGAATATTTGCTTAGTATTGTAGCCTTCAGGTTCAGCTTCCCAGCCTGTAAGCATCTCCTTTGAGGTACAATACTTAGCTACACCAGCGTAAGAGAAAACTTTCCTTTTTTTTCATCTCAATTATCAACAAGAAAATGAAAACATTAAGTAGTAAATCAATAAAGTTTGTTGAACTGTTTCTTTCCAAAACACTTATGATTTTTATATTACAACACACAACAAATTAAAACTTCCATCATGTAAAACCGATATTGGAAGTGATTTTATAGTTAGTTTTGTTGTTACCTCTGTAGTCAGGCATTTATTTGTGCATTACTATATTTCCATACTTAGTGCAACAATCAACAAATCATTTCTACCTTGACTTTTTTATGCACTGAAGAAACTAGGAGAAGCTATTAAAATCCAAATCTTAAATCATTCCTGCTGTTTAAAGTCCTATCCAATATTCTCAGAAGACTGTTGAAAATCTTCCTGGTAAAACTTCAATTACTGCAGCAAACTCAGAATAATAATTTTGCTTGAGTAAGGACTGGGCAGATAAGCAGGAATGACATCCAAAAAGCCCATGTACAAACTGTTACAGCTGCTTTCTAAGAGAAAAAAACATGAACTTCACAATAAAATTATGTATTATAGTCTTAAACTATTTTTCTGTAAAACTGCTTAAGACTCAATCTTGTTTCTAGTGAAGAAGCATAGCTTCCACTGATTTACATGATTTCAGAATTAGTCTTACTGTGATTTCAGCCTTTCAACAGCATTTTCTGGAGTTTTTAATTTTCTTTCCAAGCAAGCTGTCATCTCACTGATCCATGGTCAATATACACTTGGAGTTTAATAGCTTTCTTGCAGTTTTGGTGTGTGTGTGGAGTCGGGGAGGATGAGGATTGGTTTTGTTTTTAAAATGCCCTTAGAATGCATATTATTTGAGATGGGAAGGCAGGTAAGACAGCTATGCCTGGCAGAGTCGGACAAGCTACACATACCACTGGGTCTGAACACGCATTCTGCACTGCAGCTGTCACTCTTTCCACTAAGTGACGTTAGCATGATTTAGTTTACAATAACACTGGTGCTTTCTGTTTCAGGCTATTCCTTGATCTGCAACTCCTTTCTGAAGCATAACCAATTGCCCTTTACACCTGTTTTGCACAGAGGAATGATGTTTTGATGTGCATGGAGAAGTTTGATGTATGGCTTCTAGTGAGAATCTGGGACTGCAGTCAGATTTCTGTGCCTTCCCTCAGTAGCAGTGCAAGCATCCAGAAGAGATAATCGTGTAACAACTACTAAAAAATATATATATATATATAGCACCCAACATCCTGAAGTTATAAAAGTGAATACAGGGAGCCGTTCTTCCACTAAATCTTCAACACTTATGTTGTTTTGTCTCCTTCCTGACTACTATTTTACAAAGATGAAATAGCAAATAGAAAAACTGCATAGCCTGGATAGTACATTTTCAAACTCCCATAGACCTGGTCTTACAGTGGCTTGACCATTCATACTTGATTCACCATTTTCCAACAAACTTATTTGACACAGAATTTGTTGTCTGTCTCTTCCTGAGCACCTGAGCAGCACCAAGTTCCTGGTCAGCATTCACTCACAGATTGGTCTGAAACCTTAGAGTCAACAATGATGCAAACTGCTTGCCATGTCTGACCTGTAGGTATTAGGACCAAAACTAAAACGGAACTAATTTCTGACAGGTTTCTTACAGTGTATATTCAGGAAAAAACACATCAAGGGGCACACCTATAACATGAGTCAACGTAAGAGAACCACATGTCAGGTCATTTCCACTAACATTAAATAACTTTCTATAAGCTGTGCAATCCCTCTCATCTCTACCTTTCTTGTATTGCTGATTCTTTAAAAAAAAAAAAAAAAGATTTGGCCTACTGTATTTTCGCTGTAGTATTTTATTAGAAATATTAATAAAATACCAGAAGTGCAGTTATGATAGACATTTCACAAACTATATATTTATTGGAAGTAAAAAAACCCCATTTTTTAAAGCAGCAGAAGTTATTAGTGGATTAATGTTGCATTTGACAAATTGCCCTGGGAAAAAGGCAGCATTTTAAAGTTTTATTTGTCCCCCTTTTTAAAATAATAATGAACTATTACAGTGATCTATCCAAGTATCTATGTACAGTTAAAAGAGCAAATGTGATTCAGGCATGATGACAGGAAATCTTGCCCAGACATTTTTAAAAGATACTTATAAAACAGCACATTCATAGCTAGAGAAAAAACAGCCAAGAGTCAGAGCTTGCTACTGGTTTGCCACATGAGGCAGAATCCTATTTCCCTGGTTATTAACAGACAGGAAATTCTAGAGCCTCAGATCAACAAAGAGACCAAAAAGACCCATTCCCAGATTCCCCTATTTAAGGCTGCCGATAATTCCTGTATACAACACTGTTTAGTATCTTTTTTAAGTTGGATGAATGCTTTAACACCCATTGTGACTTTTTGACTTGAAGGCATAATTAAGACACTTTCAACATCTCAGCCATGCATCTGATTAAGTTGGATTCTGCCTAGGTACTTCCTGAGCATTCGAACAAGTAGCTTCCAACTCAAATAACAGTTACCTCAGAACACTCAACTATTTATGAGATATACAGAGAAGGCAAAGAGGCTAAGTCTTTTCACGTGTTTTGTTGGTATAATAAAACCAGCTTTATCAAAGAACATTCAGATCTCCAATACAAAAGTTGCTATAAGCACAGAGCTTTGTGCTTGTGCATAGAGCCACATCCAGGTTTGAGCACAACCCTTCGAGGCTGCTGAGGTGAGATTCCTCTTACTGTCCCAACAAATTCCCTCTGCTAGAGGAGCAGCATATCTACGGCCTCTGCTCTCAACTGTGACTTGGCAAACATGTTAGTTTTGCTAAAATGTTCTCAGCTTTGAATAATTCAGCAAAATCTCTATGAGTCAAATAAGAGAAGCCAGGGAATAGAGAAACAACTCATCCACAACATCAAGCAATATTACATGAGCACAAATAGGAACAAACTAATAACAGGTGACAGATTACATCAGTAGCAAGCATACGTATCCCTCTGGAGCACTGGAAAGCAGAGGCTGAAGAAAGCAAGGGAGGCTTTTCTTGTTTTGAAAAAAAAGTGTTTTGATCTTTCACCGTACGCCATAAGTCATTGGTATATGAGAAGCTTTTGAGCACGTGTCTACGTGGGATGGAAGTTTAAGAAGTTGTAGAAAGATGGCTCGTACAAAACCCCTGGAGGTCTGGAAAAGTATTAACTGTTTTGTGAAAGTCTATGCTAAATTTAAAATATGATATTAAGTCATTAAAAGGCACATGAGAAAGTAAAATCACTTTGCTATGACTAATACTGATATTAAATCTTGGTTGAAATTACTTTATTGCTAAACACAATGAAAGCTAAAAGTGGTTAGCAACATAAAATATTCTAACCTCATTAAGTGTTCAACTCCTAGAGCATAAACATGCCTTTAATGCACTTTAATTAGAGTTCAAACAAATGGTTAAGGTTGATTTTGGTTTGGGGGTTTTTTTTTGGAGTTTTTTTTGCAAGCTGATTGGCCACTCTTGTTGCATCAAAACACAACAGGATGAAACCTGAGAGATTAATAATTCTTACAGAAAAAGCAGACGAGGATCTCACAGAAGAGGTCCAGAGGGCACATAGAACTAGTTGAAAAGCTCATGGATCCCACTCCCAGAGGGATATACATTATCTGGTAACATACCTCAAGCAGGTAATGATCAGGAACTATTTCCCATTTCAAAGAGAACAACCATTTCAGAAGGCCTATTAGAGTACAAGAATGCCACCAGGCACATTTTGTCAGCTCAACCAAAGCCCCAAAAGCCATCTGGGGAGGAATTGAAAAGGAGATAAGCACCCACAGCAGGGAGGAAAGACAGAATACTTCTGAACATCTGTTAAGTTTTAAATATCTTTTGGAAGCAATTAATCTGAAATATCTGCTTTGGGTTCACTGCTGCATCTATACAGTGTTATTCAACATTGATCTTAAAAATGATATCTTGGCTATCTCCTTTACATTTCCCTTACAAAAGGCTTCAGCAAGCTTTAAAAAAGCTGAGGAATTACACCACTAGACAAAAACAATACTTGTGTTAGACCTCCTGGCTGGAATGGAAATCACATTTAAAAGCTTTCTGAGGAAAAATAAAAAGTTAGGATTTTCAAGGTCCTAAAAGCTTTGTATACATCAGCTTGAAATGTTTGTTTTCCTACTCTATGGTTATGGGAATTAGTAGAGTGTTCTTTTCCTAGAGAGTTGCATTGTTAATACTGTCACTGTTTATAAACTTTCCCATGAGTTTATGCATTAAAACAAAGATCTAACTGATTAGGTGAATAGCTGCTAATTACAAGGCAGTATTGTGACCTCTGTATACAACAGAGAAACTGAGGGAAGATAAAATAACAGTATTTGGGAAATGTAAAATGTCTATCACACATAGCAGAAGAGGAATAAAGCTACCTTCCAACATCAGAGGGGTGAGCAGAGCACCCATCTGGCTGTGGACAGCTTCTCAAGGAGCTCATTTCACCCTGGCCAAGAAAGACTATGAGCTGCGTATCACTTTTTATCTGAGGTAAGATTACCAGTTCAAAACTGCATGCATGGAAGCTCATTGTGAAAAATCAGCAAAGTGAGAAGATTGGAGAGCGTGGGGCACTGTGCCATCAAAATCTAACATGGAGATGAACAGAAAGAAGAGTGGGGAGGAAGGGGTGGGAAAAGCAAAAGGTAGAGTGAACAATAGCAGGCAGAAACCAGCTGGATAACAAGTATCTGGGTTATAAAACTAACATCACGAAATAATTCATACGCATCAGAGGGAAGAAGCATTACATAAAGGGTCTAAGAAATCACTGAAAGCACCTGCCCACTACATTTTTTCATGAGCCAATACTGTAGGGCTCAAATTACATTAACAATCCTTTGACACAGCTGAGAGCTGCAGTTTCCATTCTGTGGGTTTGTTTTTAATGAGGGCAGAACCAATGGGATCAAATTAAATAACAAATTACCTTTAGATACCTAATTGATAACAAATGTTATCATTTACCCAACAATTAACTGACTAACAAGAACATTTTTATTCAGTTCATAACTCTTCAGATACAGCACTGACCTGATGAAAATAATAAAAGAAGGCTAAATAGTGCTCCTCTAAGACAAGTCAAACATATTGATCTTCTGTTACAATAACAAATAAAGCAATCCCATTGTTTGGACATAGCTTTATAATTTGAATATTAACATCTGATGTTTTCACTCCCTCCCAGAAACTGTGCTCTATTAGTTTGGAAAACCAAACAAAAAGGAGTGTAAAGATTAAAAAAAGAGAAAGCAGCAGATTAGGAGAGAAGAGGGAATGAGCAAGACATGTCTGCCAAGAGGGATGTATAGCACACTGTTTTTATATAATCATCACTTATAGGAAGCAACTCATCTCACTGACTCTCACTCATTTTGGATGTATCTGCAGCTGTATTGCTCATGCTTCCTTAGCCCCCAAGTGACTGACTACAATTCCTCTGAAACACATTGGGCCAGATTAAGAGACAAAGGAAAAAACACAGTGGAAGATTTGGAAAACAAATTGCACACAACTGCTGTAAAGCCCGCAATACTGAAAATATAATGTAAACTCAACCAACGTCCCAGTGCTGACATGAACCCTTTTATGTATAGAGAGTTGATTAAAACAAATAAAAAATAAGTAAAAATCACTTCCCAGTATGAAACATGCAGTTGTTATTGCAATAATCATCTGGCAGTCTGCATCTTCACTATCTGCAACCACCCCACAAAACACACTTAACATTGGAAGATAACCAAGTCTTGAAGTATTTAAGAATATTTCTCAGTTCTATCAACTGACAAGAAATTAGTCATTGTCAACAAACAAGATTCAAAGTGTTAATATTTAGCATTTTATTCTGAAGATAATGTATCAGGTTAGTGTAGATGCAACCATAATGGAAAAAAACCCAGCCAAACAAAAACCCCAAAAATCTCTCCTGCCCTTGCAAGGGTAAGAAAGAGAAGAATTTGAATCTTGAATTGCCTTAGACTGAGAACTAATCTCCTCCACTGCAGCATCAACATTTTATGGAAGAGATACTACAGTTTCCATTAATCCTAACTGTTTCTCCAGGCTCTCTAACACTCTTATCAGTGTGCACTGCAGTATACACCGTAAACAGAAATATGGTTTGCCTGATGTGTTAATATAACTTTCAAATTCATGTCTAAGCATCATTCATTCAGTTGGATGTAAATTAATTGTCTTTTTATAAAGTAAGGCTTAAAAACATTGTGTTAATTATTCTAATTCTCAAAGATAGTGCAGAAAAGCCTGACAAGGAAAGCTTTTAAGTCAATGATTGAATTGCAGGCAGACTTCTTGCCCCACCCTCCTCAGAAGAAGCTCTAAAATGGTTGAGAGCCATCAAGCTCAGCTCTCATTCCAAGAAAAGCATCTCATTTTTCAACATACAGAAGTAATGACCAAAACCACATATAGTGGGTCCTAACCCAGCTAGTTCTGAGTAATAACTCAGTCTGTGCCTCAGTACAGAAGGAAGCAATGCAATTTCTTTTGAGAACAAAGCTCTTAAAGTTTGTGGAAAAGACAATACAGGCTGCTCATCCAATCTTGTATCGATAGCCTTGTACGTACACCTAAGTACTTGAGTTGATCTTTCACTGGAGAACTAAGGTCCTTTTTTCCTTTTCAGATCTGGTTAGAGGATGAAAGGTTGATCACCTCTTATCTGCTCACCCAACACTTAAAGTGCCTGTTCAAGAGAGCAGTTTGTGTGTTTTCAACCTGAAAAAAAATAAGAATTACCCAAACTAAAAGTAAAATTAGAAACCTTGCTCCTTTAAATATAGCCAGGCAGAAACCAAACAATGAAGAAGGAAATTAAGCTGCACTCAGAAGAAGCGTAACTGTGGGTATGACACTGAAGAACTCTTTTAGTATGAAATAAATAGACGTCATTTAATATCCACCCACCCTGAAATGTATAAAATGCTCCTGAAGTCCTTATGTCTCAGCATCAGGACTTGGAGGGTTTAGCACAGAGGGTGAAGAATAGCTAGTGAAACTAATCATAAATTGAGTCTAAACACAAACTGTATTTTTTGCCTTTTCTACATTCCATTGGAAACTGCAGCAATAAAATAACATTTCAGGAATAGATGGAACACTATGTGTCACCAAGACGACATGGCAGCAACTAGAACCAGACATGAGCCATACAGCACAACTCAAGAACAACCTACGGAACAGAGAGGTGGTTTTCTTGGACATAATAGTTTGTGTTGTTTCAAACATACTCTTGCTTTTCTTTCTTTTGCAACTAAGAGATAAACCAGTGAAAAGATGAACTCTCAAGCAATTTTGCATTTTTTTACAACAATGTCTTAGTTCAACTTTGTTGATTTGATTATAATCATTACTTATTCTGCCCCAGTATTTATTTATAATGATTTAAAATGAGGAGTGCTCTGTTAACAGTTCCTATATGTCCCAAACACAGATACCTTTCTGCATGAACTACAGAAAAGTAATGAATCCTATCTGAATTTGATTAAACTGTGACTGTTAATATGACAAGATACTGCTCCGTTAGACAGAACCTTAGGTCAGTATTCCATATATAATAATAAACAAGACCAGTACAGGAAAAAGTGAGGGGATCTGTACCATTGAGTGTAAAGAAAGCCCCCTTGATCTTCATCTCTACATATAACATCAAAAGGATTCTTGCCTGTTCACTGAGAGTTTGCATGAGAGATTTAAACATTCTGCTGGGTTTCACCTGAAAACTACAAGTGCTCATCTGAAGTGATTTTAAAGGAAATCTTTTTTATTAAGATAAACTTATCGGCCCATTTCATTATAGTCATTTCTGGAAAGAACTCTCTTCAGAGTCCTACTTATTTTAAGAGAAACCATAAGATGAATAGACTAATGTCACATTTTAAAATTAAAACTGAAAATAGAAAGAATTCTAGATTAAAACAGTTGAATCAGTCTACATTGCTGAAGCAAACTAATACAGGTATTCCCACTTGCAGATCCAGCTGCAGATTCTTCAAATGAATGATGATCTCTCAAAATAAAGAGGCAACACCAAGAAGAACTGCTGCCTTAATATATCTACCAGTTTCTTACAGACTAGGACACTATATATAAAACATGGTGTAGAAACTACTTATTCACACCAATAACTGTTGCCGTTCCAACTCAACAGTCAGACCTGTTCCCCTGTGTTACTCGAAAAATTCTTATTTTATGTACTGCTGCATGAACATTAAGACAACGGATAATACTCCTGAAACAACACTTTACACCATTTCTGCTGGACATACCCCTTCCACCAGGTATTTCTGTACTGCACATACATTACCTCCCACTGAAAACTCTTGTTTTCTCCAGGAGGATTTGCCTCACCCACTCAGATCATCTCCCCGATAATTATCACTGCCTCATGCTGGCTTGACATTCAGGCTTTCAGCAGTTGCTTTAAATGAGAGCGATTTAATTGCAGTTCATTAGATAAGTTGATTTTATCCTAGTTGTATGTTTGTCTAATCAGCTTGCATCTTGATGAGACTTAGGCACACGTGTACAACAGCCATCACACGTTTACAGCAAGGGTTCTCTCAGATGTTCCTTAAGGCCACAAGAACTTAAGTCGCTGTGGTAGAAAAGTATTTTAAAAATCTCTCATCGCTAAGGGTTTTTATCAGCTTGGGGTTTGTAATCCCACCCACCCCCCATTAGGACCACAGTGAATTCTGTCCAGGTTTTTAAAAACTTAGTAGTTATTTGCACAAGAGCAATATTTAGTTCAGCTTCCTAAACAGCATCAATTCTAACGAACAATGACATGTTTCATTAATACGTCCTCGACATAAACAAGCTGCATTCCGATCACACAACTTTTCACATCTGAAAAATATACCAATTAGAATGTATCTATGAAAGGACAATTATTGTGACAGAGCAATTTTTTTTTCCCCCAGAAAACAGATCATAAGAAATAGTTGAAAAGTATTGGATGCTTTGTTAGAATAACAATATTCTGTGGTAATGCACTAGGATATCTTTCTTAATTTTCAAAGATCTAAATAGATTTGTTGCATCTTACATAGCTCCCATGAATAGAAAGTGATGTTGGGTAGGTTGCATCAAAATGATAAAGATCTTTTCCTTCTAAAATCTGAATTAAAAGTGGTTTTATTTGGTATGAAGAAGCACAGGAAAAAACTTAATTTTTGAATTTTTATATTATTATTCAATGAAATTAATCGCACTACATAAAAGTAAAAATCAAAAAGTTTAATAGCAAAGGCTAGCTTATTGTATTCTTTCTCTCCGATGTGTTATCCATACATACCTGCTGAATCTAGCTCCTACTATACAGGTTTTAGATTTTTCCTTTTAATACATCCAACTACCATTTGATATAGCTATGCCTAGGGGATATAGATAGATTTAGTCTCAATATCCCCAAATGCCTGAAAAGTGGAAGTAACCAAAACCTGTTCACGTTAGTTACAGTCCATGCTTTGATTATCCATAGCTGATCTGTATTGCTAGATTGAAAGGACAATTTAATTATTACTTGTTTTGGGTAAGCCCTCAGCTTCCAGGGGAAGAACAAACCATTCAAATTCTATTTAACATATAGATACTGGCATTACAAATAATGTAAAAAAAATAACTGAAGTAAATTAATCCCTAAAGTAAACAACAACTCGATACTTTCCATAGGTATATAACTTATCTTTTACCTGAAAAAGGACTGTAAAAACTAAAATACAGAGCTCTAAATGATTAAACTCTGGAAAGCCTCCAAATAAAGTTTGCAGTTAGTATATAGGAATTAAGGATGGGTCTTGTGTTGTGCTCTCCCCCCAATACTTACATCATTTAATCCATGTTCTGAATACAAGCTCAGTACTGCTTCCTCACTGTGAGCTGGACTCTGACCTCAGCCTATTTTATGCATTACACTAGTTCAATTTGACAGAGGTTGTGGTAGCTGTATCTTAGGAGATGTTTTATTACCCCAATGAAAAAGCAATAATATTTGCATTATTTAAAACTTGCACAATTTCACAATGCTATTAAGTTCCGATATAAAAACAATACAAATGATTGGATTTGTATACCTAAGATAATTATAGCAATAATGAAGCCCACAAGCAAACTAGACTGTATAGCTAGAAAACAGTTCAGTGGGAGTAGCACTTAATCATCTTCTGAGGCATTTTTGTGCTTCAAAACAATCCAGAGTTTAAATAAATGGGCTAAACCTTGAATAACAACCCAGTCTCTTCTCTCACATTTCCCATTAGTCTAGTATTTAAACCCAGAACTCATTACATTCATATTTATTAGACAGTTCGCCACGCTCCAATTTTCCACAAAGTATCATTAATGAAGCACAAATTTTCATTCACATTAGTTGCAAATTAACTCTTTGAATGTGGTTTCAAGACTACCCGGATATACTTTATACAAAGCATCGTATTCTGCTAATATTGTTACTTATCACCAGTGCTACTTCTCTGAAGAGCCCATCAACTTACACTGATGTAAGACAAGTTTAAAAATACAATTCACTTCCTTAGTTATTTCCTGCCCATTCAACCCAAAGACACTAGTATGAACCAAGTTCTTAAAATGCTTGCTAAGTATTTAATTCCACTTCTTTCCTTCTCACCTCAGTGAGCAGAATTGCTTTTCTTTTAATTTATCATATTTTATAAAATGCGTTATACTGGCTTTTCTATAAGACTTCAGCCTGAGAAAATATATTGTTGCAGGGCCAACATTGCAGTAGTTCCTCCATATTAAAAAATAGACCTTTCACTTCTGTTAAAAACTCATTTCAGTGTAGCCTAAAGAAAGCTAAAGAGAAAGCATTCACTGCTTCCAATCTGTATTTGCTTTTGAGATTGTTTCGCAGGTATCACTGGAACCTGTTCTCAGTACAAAATTCATTTCTCCTTTGTAAATTGCTTTATAGGTAATCTTAAGGCCACACTCCCATTTTAAAAGGACTTTTGATTTCTGTGCAACTTCTCATTCTGTGTTGCCTGTACTTTTTGCTGTACGCCTAAGCAAACCAATATAAGCTGCTATGTAGAATGTGGTGTCTATACTAATAGCTTAACTAATGTTTGGAACTGGTGAATGATTAAGGCCACTCCTTCTGTGACATCTGAAGGACAGAACAAAAGGAAAAGTCATTACAAACTGCAGAAGACCAGCATCTGGTCAGTACTTCAGGAGCCAAAAATGACGGGGGATGAAGATAACCCTGCATTCAGACCTTACATGAAAACTTCAAAGGAGTGCAAGGGGGGTTGTTTTGCTGACCTTGAACTCAACAAGGGACTGCAGGGAGCATGCACAGGGGAGAGGACACCTATTATAATTTGTATTGGGACACGTGAATAATTTGCATGATTGGTACTAAAATTGCAATACATATCTATAAGTTCAGTGTATAAATAACTGCTACTCTTAACCATCAGCATACACACTAGGTGGATCAACCCCCTGCACATCTAGTACCAAATTTAAAGAATGCCTGCTTCTTAAGATGCCCAATTGATGTTAAAAACTTTGTTTTCCCAATTTTAGTGACAGTTTTTTGGTGAGACAGCCAGACTGACTGCTGTAAACCCTCAATGGATCCTGGGATCACAGGACCTCCAGCCAGCACCGAGTGATTCTCAGGGAGAACCTCAATTCACAGACTGAATAGCTCACAGCTAAGATCCCCTGGAAAATAAGGTAAAGGTGACCACAGCAGGAAGAAGGCAAAGGACTGTCTGGGTGAGGCTAAGACAATAATAAAAAGATTGTCTGGACAGCTAACGTTATCAGGGTTATAGTTCTCATTGGTTGAGGAAAACACTCATGACTTAAAAGTCAAGTTAAGAGTCCTGCAGAGGAGGGTTAGAGTCCCACAGCATCAACATCTATTGGCTTTCATTTACATGCTGGAACAGGCTTTGGCAGTAGATTGTTTGGGATAAGGCAGTTCTGTAGTTTAGTGGAGAAATTATTTCTACTTGGGACTCTAACCTTGCACTGTGATGGAACTTATTCCCTTTCCTTTTTACTGGAAATTCCATAGGCAGTTCAGTCTCAAAAAAGCCTAAAAATGAAGAAGGTGTTTTGGAGAAATCTGTTGGGATGTTTACTGAAACACTGCAAACAGCTGGGTGGGGGCCCCCTTATGAAAAGGGGGCTCATATAAGGGTATTACAGTATTCTATATGCCCCAGCTCTGGATTTAACAAAACCTTTTTAGTTTGTGTACAGAAGACAGCATCTAGCTTTGGGAGTCTTAGACCAGGGATTAGGAGACTAGACAAGACCAGTGGAGTACTTGTCTAAGCAGTTAAATAAAGTGACAACAAACCAATGATTTTTTTTTAATGAATTGAGAAAGTTTATTGCAAGGAATTAGAGTTCATAAAATTTGCTTTTTACATGCCACCTCTCTGCTACTCGTTTCAAATACATTAATGTGATAAAAGAATTCTGCAGGGCAACAACCTACTAAGTGCTCCACAAGTCATCTTTGGAAAACAATGTAACTTACACCAAATTTCTCAAACCTATGCCAGAGAAAAGGAAAGCTTAAATGAGGCCTTGTCTAATAAAATCACTGCAACACAAAAATGTTTCTTGCAAGTTTTTGAAGATATTTCCAGACTTAGAAGAAGCAAACCACAGAACAGATCATTAATTTCTGGAGTACTTGATGTCCTACTGAGATAAACCAAGAAACGTTTTGGCAAATAATCATTTAGCAGCTGCCTGCAGGAGAGGAAACTGAACCAAATTGTTAACACCAAGACAGTCTCTTTGACAGTTCCTGTGAAATCAGATTAACAGGGCTGTTTTGGAATGGGCAGTTAGGAGAGATGTGTTAAAAAAAAAATTGAGAAAAGTAAAATAATCCAGACCCCCAAATCCTGCTTTTTGTTTGTAAGGGAACCACGCCACTGTGCTATGACAGTCAAGTACTCTTTAGGCAAATTACTCAGGCTTAATATTCACAGTCCTCTCTTCTCTCAAGTATTTTATGAGGCTAGACTAAAAGCACCTTATATCCCTAGTCCAGAGCATGTAATATTTATGACGTGCTTAGTGTAATGAAACAGGTTTGATGGATATGCTGAATGCAGATATAAAGCAAGGCCTGCATTGAGGCAGACAGAAGCTTTCACACGACAGCTCAGCCATCGGAATATCAATCGTGTGCTCCTCTCTTTCCAGAATAAATGAAGAAATGGCAAAGTAGTTCACTCTGCTTTTACCCCCAGGAGGAGTCAGTGAAATTCCTTCTTTGTACTCCAAGAAGCTTCTTCATTCCTAAATACTCGTGTCTTGCCTTTGCATCTACTGGCTATGATTGAATGGAAATGAAACACGATTATAGGAAATCCTCCTGCCAAGGCATTCTTAAAAAGCATAAAACTCAGATGGTTATAGAGCCAGAGAACAGCTCCTCAAGTAATATACTGCTTCAGTATTAACTTTTCCCAGGAGCAGAATAACACAATAGAATTTTTCTGAGTAGTTCTCATAAAACTGGATCAGTCAACATCCGTTTCTGCCATCCCTCAGACAATTCATTCTTGGCATTCTCCTGACCTGAATTGCTAAATCTGAGTGCCCCATCCATAACAGATAATGCAACACTGCAGTATAATAAGATTTATCCTAACATACTAAACTTAAAAACACTGCTTGTATACACCTTTTAGAACTCACCTTTTATTGAACAAGCTACAGCATTTCAAAAGAAACTCTGCTCTCAGACAGATGCTTAAGTGTTTGTAGCTGCTTTATTACTGTTTAATGATTTGTCAAAACGCCAACATACTCTCTCTCTCTCTCTGAAATATATATATTTCAGACAGGTACCAAATTGCTCTGCTGTATCTTACAAAATCAGGGAGTTAAGACACAAAACAATAAACATCAGCTTCTAAGGAACAAAAAAATCAGGTTGCAGGGAGAAAAAAACCTAAATCTCTTGCCTGTTTTTTTTCATATCGCTTAGAAAATCATGAAATAGTTACCCCCCATAATTTAATTCTCCAAATATCGACATTATAGAGAACCCTAAATTGGTGTTTCAAATCATTGTACTTCTTGTCAACATTATTATTTTCTACTGCTAACCAAAATCCAATTTCTAGCAACAACTACTCATTAAGTTGCAAACATCAGTTAAAGCTCTTGAATTCATTTTGACAAAAACAGAATTTCCCCAAGATACTTATGATAATACTTCTGTCCGCCATAACTGCAAAGCAGACATGTGCTTTATGAACTCAAATGAGTAGAAAGGAGGATATGTTCCACATTGCAATCCCATATCAAAAATACAAAGGAATATAAATGGCTTTGTTTCATAGTTGGTCCAGATTTGCAGATACAAAGTAAAGAATTAGCCCAGAGGCCTGTCAACATTCAAGGGTATTTGTTTTCCCACACAGTTTCAGCAACAAAACAATCCTGAGTTTAAAATAAAAACCAGATTAGAGATTGTTTTTTCTTTCATGTAGAGCAGTAAATTAAGAAAACCAACTGTCAAATACCATTTTCCCCCTATAAGGAATGTACTATTTTAATTCTAAAATTCAACATGAAAAATACAGTCTGTAGTGAGGTTAGTAATGTTCACATTTCTGTAGGCAAAGAACAATTTCCTATTAATTCCCTACCTCCCACCTCCCCCCAAAAAAGATGGAAAATAAATAGTATTCATGGGTGTTTAGGTTAATCCCTGATTTTTTCCTCTATTGCAGATCATAGAATAATTTAAGGTGGAAAGGAGCCATGGACGTCACTTCTAGTGTGTTCTCAACTGTTTTTCAAGCAGTTGCATGGCTGAGTTTTGAGTAACTCCAAGGACTGTGTTATTCAGCCTCTCTGGGCAACCTGTTCAGGTGTTTCATCACCCTTACAGTAAAGAAAGCTTTATACCTAACAAGTTTCCCATTTTCAAAATCATATTCCTTGTCCCTTATCACATCACAGTGCATTAAACAACTCTAACATCACTTGCTATGCTTCTCGAGGCTGAAGCTGCCTGGCGCCCTCAGCCTCTCTTCACCAGTAA
>WAAB01025191.1:123477-199566 GCA_013389865.1 Piaya cayana
CCACCTGGAGGAAAACTGAGCAGTGCATGACTCCATCTGTGAGCTACTAAGAATTCAATTTGTGAAAAAGCTCTGCTAGAAACAATGTGTCTGGGAATCTGTATCACAACTGGATATTAAATAGCTGAAAACACAGTAGTCTTTTTTTTATTAGACAAAGCATAAAAATAACTAACACAATTGTCAGGCATTTTCCGCATTAATTATTACACAATAAAGGCTGTTTTCATTGTCACCACAGATGACTAAAATGACAATCTACCATTTTGCTTTGGCTCATTTAGAATGATTCACCTAATTCTTTATCTTTCATTGTAATATTAACTTGCTGTCTTTCATAAACCGCAATACCAGTTCTTACACACCTCCTGCGAGACAAGCTCTTCCACTCTTTCCTGAGCAAAGTGCAGATTTCTCTCTTCCTGAGAAGAGCACATCATTCTAGGCTTATAATGAAAGCAACCTAACCCTGCAGAAGAATGAAAAGCTCTGGATTCTCTAACTCCAGCATAATGACACACACTCGAACACTTAAGTGACTTGAAATCTTGTATCCATTCAACAGACCATTGTTTGGCTCTCAGTCTAAAATTATGAAGAAGCTTTTGTATTTTTGAATAAATTTTATTGCTGGAAGGCCACCTGAGACCAAGCTTACCCTTAGTTAACACAGTAATGCTATTTTCAAAGCAATTGGTATGCAAGTTAATTCTCACCCACTCCCTAATGGACCTGTTTGGGCAAGCTTTTGATTTGCCCATGTCCGATATAAAAACAGAGATTTAAGAAACAAAGATAAAAATGTTATCTCACAAGAAATCCATTTATTCCTATTTCTAGCTGGAATACAATTTTGAAATGGTTTTTCCCACCCCATGCACCCTGATCATATGATATTTTTATGAGACTTATGAAATAAAAATTCACCATACACTTACAAATGTAAAAATTTAATACTGATCAGAGACTTCTGAGCACACAGCAGTTTTACTTATTGTCAGTATGACCCAAATAAAATTCCAAAGGAATGACTCTGCATGCTTAGCAGTACATAGTCAATAAAAGTGAAACAAATCTAACTGCAATTATTTAAAGAAACAAGATGAAAAGCAGAGGCATGAAGAGAGGATAAACAACCTACTAGTTTAGTTCACTTATACACACAGCAACACGAGTGAAGACAAAAATACTCTTTATTACTTTAATTTGTAAGCATGTTCTCAGAAGTAGCACAAATTTCACTCACAAATGGACAGCCACCAACTCCCTCAAAAACTCAGACCCACACTGACAGAGCCTCTCACAATGCTGATGTTGCTGCTTGACAGAGGCATCAGGTAGCCCAGTAGAAGTGTGCACAACATATGACATGATCAGAAATCTCCTAGACAAATCATAAATAAATCTGCTTTCAAGAAGCAATGAGATTCTTTCATAGATTCTACACCAGGTGCTGCTTTGCAAATTATAGTGAAAATTAATTCTTTAAGTCCTATAAGGTTTCCCTTCTGAACATTAAATAGAAGGCCTGGAAATACTAGTTGTTTTTGTAATTTCCGACAGTTAGTCTATAAGGAACAAGGAAAACACCCCAACAGCACAAAAGCTGCATCAAAATTCACTAACAGGTGTGTTGAAAGCTTCTGGGTACTATAACGACAAAGAACTGGCGCACACAACAGTTAAGGCTATAAAATTAAAATTTTCCACAGAATTGTTCGCATTTGCCAGGAAAGGCAAACACTCCCCTGGAGTAAAAGCAAAATTGGAGCTGGTCAAAGTGCGATTTCTTTTTGTGGCTTTCCATTGGTTTTGCTAATAGCACAATGGAATCATTCTGATGTTTGCTGGTGAGGATTCATAAGTGCTAAGAATTCACTCCAGACTAGGGGAATGTGCCTGTAGCCTGAACACACACTTGTTTAAACATTGCCCTTTTCCATCTGCCATTTAGATACAGTCTGTCAGTCACACACCCAGCCCTGCAATAAAACATCCCAGGCCACCTGCCTGGGACCATACTCAGTTCTAATCTAGTATAGATATCTCCAATCCCAAAAGAATTCCATGCTATTAAAATTTTAATTGCAACACTTAATAAAGGTAATAATGCTATTCTAAATTCTGTTGTTGTACATAAAATGCTGCTGCCCATCATAAGATACTATCTGAAGTATTTTTAAATATTACATCTTGATTGGCAGGCACCAGCAGAGAAGCACAGATAAATTTATGCAGCAATCATTACTAGAAATCCAAACAATTTTTCGAGATAAGATAGACTACAGCAAAATTACTTTAAAGAGGAAATCAAGCAGAAAACATTCATTCAGTTAAGGCAAATGAAATATTACAGCTTCCCATCCTCAGTAGATAACAAATGTGAAAGGCTATCCATGCAAAGTTTTAAAGGACACAACAATTTTTTTTTTTTTTGCATTAAGTCAATAGATTATCTTGCTTTAAAATCTAACTTTGTCACACAAAGCTACACATCTGCCATGTTCATATGTACTTTGGTTTTCACATTAGGCAAATTTCACTAGTGCTACCACCATGATGAACAGTTAAAAACCAAGGGAAAAATACCCTGTGCTTAGGGAAGGTGTTGCAGCAGAGCCTACTCTCAAGTATCAGACCCCCTCACCACAGACTTCTGGGATATGCTATAGTCAGTTCATTACCATTTCCACATCTGCATTTTGATTTGAGGACAAGCTTAATGTTAATTAACATAGACTTAGGTCACTCAGATTTTCAAGCCTCTGTAACATAAGGTGTTCTTTTTTTTCCTCTAGAGGTGTTTTTACTACCTCTAAATCTGAAGGCTTCTTTTAATCAATAAAGAGGAGGGGAAGAAAGAAACATCGCTCCCTCTCTTCCTTCGCTTACCTACAAGAAGAGCAATTCATTCACTACAAGTTTTTCCTGAAACAAGTGAATTGCACATATTAATAGCTAGGAGAACCTAGTGAAAACAGCAGAAGGACATGGCAAAGAGAACACGTAAATCCAAGCACTGTGGCCATAAAAGAGAACAAGCCAAGACAGAGTCTGTGCAATGAGCAGAGGGGAAATCAGACACTATTGAATTAACCGAAAGCAGCAAAGGTCCTCAGGAAACAAAAAAGCCAGCTTCTGCCTAGGACTAAAGGAACACAACACAGTTCTACACGAGCAGAAATACTGGAAACAGCTCCAGTCCCATTACCAGGCTTAGTTTGGTGTACCTGTTAACAGATGAGCAGCCAAAACAAGCCTCTGCAGAAGCACACTCCCCTTCAGTCCAGTACGGGGAAAGCTTGAAATCGCTGAGCTCAAAAGGGCACTTGAAAAGCGAAGACAAACTGCAGACTCCAGCCAAAGATGCAACTGCTGCTCCTGAGCCAAACCAAAACTGTGCCCCAGCCTCCAGCTTTCATGCGCAGAGGGCAACACAGGAGGTTTCACTTTGCAGCAGGGGTGATAGAGGGAGCATTGCACCACCTGAATAGCACAGCTCCAGGTGATAATCAGCAACCACTCACTCTGGTTTTCTTATGCTTAAGAGGATGAAAATGTAAAAACATAAGAACTTAAGAAGTGCTCCCCAGGTCCACCTAGGCTTGTGTGTTGGAGATCAGTGGTGGTACTCAGGTGTTTGTACAGCACACACAGATGTGGCCCCTCTGCAGTTCTTTTTCCCCTGTACCTTTACAATCCATGATTGCTGGAGAGAGCACACCCTAATGTCGCTTTACAATATCTCTGAGCAACCTGCCTTTTTAACCCTACTGACACTGTATGCCCCCACAGCACGCTTCTAGGGCAAACAATTACTGAAGTTCGTTAAACACCCTGTACTTCTTTTCACATGTTTTAAACCAAGCCTGTGTGATTTTGTGAATATCAGTGCCAAGTTCCCCATCTCCATCACCACTAGGGTTTTGTGAATTCAGGCAACACTCTTGCTGCCTCCCCCACTCCTCATCAAGAATCTGACCTTTCAGTCTCTCTTCCCAAGGCAGCTGCTCCATCTCTGAAATCGCCTCATTGTCCTTTTTCTGGCTGCATGGGGTCTTCCTGAGGTGAGAAGACCAGAGCTGCTCACTATTTTCAAGTCAGGAGCACCTCAAGGCTTTATACAGCTGCAAAAATGATAACTTCAGTCTTGCTTTTCATACCCAATCTGCTCATACCCAACAGGTTGATATAGAAAATATGAAATCAAATATTGTATTCTGGATGGGGGACAGTTCATATTTCTCCTTTTTCAGCTGTAGAGGTGTTGTTTGGATGTAATTCTGCTCTGCTTGCTCACACGCAGTGAGTTTTCGGGCACTGCTTTATTGGCTTACAAGATACATTTCTAGTTCCCCAAATGATTAGAAATTATTTTTTCCCGTAAGTTCACTTGTTTAGAGCAATATTGTAATTATTACTAATTACCATAATAAGACTACACACAAGAGAAACATTTAACCATCTGAAGAACAAAACAGAAGACACAAATGGAGAACCAGTTCAGGCTGGCATATCATACAGAATATTCCTCTGATGTGGGTGAGAAAGGATCCAAAGCAATATTCTGTCCTGGCCAGAATGGGAGGTTGAATCTAGGTCCTCCTATCTCAATGTGGACCTGCCATAACTTCAGGCTATAGCACACACTATTCTTTAAGTCAGGGTTCATGTGTTCTAGCAAAATGATAGAAAAAAACCAAGGCCAATAAAAATTTCCACAGTGAGTCTCTTATGTCACACTTCTACAACTAGAGAGTACGGTACAATAAGAGTGCCCAAGCCTTCTCAGAAAAAAATCCAGCTTGACATAAAGAATTAATTGCCAGAACCCTCAAAAGCACATGACTCCAAGCAATAAACCAGTTAAACTAAAATGCTTAAAAGGAAAAGAAGTTTTCTCACTAGTAACCTATACATATTGTTTACCTCAAGGTAAATGAAAAAAAAGTAGATTGATTTATATTTCTGCGTGGTTCACAGTAGCAGGCACTCAATGACTACCTTTTTCTAGCCTGTGTGCTGGAACACACACGCCATATAGAAATTTTGCTCACTTGTGATCACAAAAAACCAAAAAAAACCCTATCCCAGTTGCAACATGTGTTTCCTGATGCATTTACATGCATTAATTCAGCTGATACAATGTCAAAACATCTTATCTTTCTCACTATTTCCTTGTACAGTTAAAAAAAAACAACCCAAACCAGAGCAGGTGGTTCTTTTTCATTCTTCTTTTTTCTTGCAGCAGAAACAAGCTTTGGAGAGGAGAACTATGATGAATTTTTCATAGTAGAACTGTGCTTGGGTCTTGATGCCTTCTCAGCTGCTTATGATTAAAAATAGGAAAGCACAGTTCAGCTTCTTTTGTCTTTTAAGATTTCATTGTTTTTAAAATGATGAGATTCTCAGTCGTGAATGACTGGAATCAGCACCACTAAAGCCCAAAGAGTCTAAAAATGCTAATGAAATAACAATTAAGCTTAATGATAGAGTGTGTGTAAAACTGTATCCTCAACCAANATGTTCACAATGACCAAGAACTAGAACAGCACTCCCCTCTAAATGGGGAAGACAGTCCCTGTAATCCCCTGGGAAATCCATATATGAATAAATGTCTTCATAAGATGAGATAGCAATTGGTCTTTAACTGGTCCCTTTTCTATACATCTGATTCTTTTGCCTAAAGTATTCTTGGAGAAATGTGTGTCCTTGTGTAATGGATGTAAAGAATTCCTGCAGTTAATTAATTACTTATCCTGTGGAATCACTATTTTTTAGTCACTAAGATTTTTTTTTCCAGATTGTGAAAAATCTAATACTTTCCAAGCAAAAATAGTGGATAAACTAAGACTATTACACAAGAGATAGCTATTAAAAAAATCACTAAATACATTTGACAGAAGCAAATAGGATTTGACAGCGCTACCTGATCCACCACTAAAGGTGGTGGCAAACTAACTTCCTCTAGGTTCAGATGTCATTCACTGCCAGGACACATTCATAAATAGAGAGAGATTTATTATGTTTTTCTATCTTGCGGTTTGTTTTTAGGATGTGTTAAAACCATAGTTTGGAAGAGAAATATTATTACGAGATAGTCCTTCACCAAGAAAAAGATATTGCTTGTCAAAACTCTTGCTATATCTCAAAAAACCCCTACCCCAACCTTAGATTTTTTTTTTTAAACAGAAATTGAAAGTACACACACACACTCACACCCCCCTCTGTATAAAGTTATCCTAGAATTTTGAGATCCACAATCTCATGAAAAAAATCTTTGAAAAGAAAAATAAAGCAATAACCTTAAGACATGCATTGTTTAAGCGTTCCAGTTATTGAATTAATCAGTTTACAACACATAATTTGTAGAAATTGATGCTAGATTGTTAAATTAGACCATAAATGTGGTAAGGCAGGTATATTAAATCATAATAAACCCTCAGACAGATGTACCAGAATTTATTAGGTTACTAAAATAACCAGAGGTATTTACAGATTTTCACTTTAATAGATTTCCATCCACTCTTGTGGGTTTTTTTCTAGCTTAGGTTAACCTACATTTCAGTTCTAACTCCTTTTTTAACCTGTTTCTTAAACTTTATTTTAGTCATCTTTCTAGATCACATTTTTATATGTTTTATATTCATTAAAGGAGGTTTCATAAGCATCCATGCCATTTTAAATAAAACAAGCTTGTGTAAAGTGAGCACACGTTCTTCCAGTTTCCTAAAGGACATGCAAGTAAACAGCTTAAAAGAAGTAGCTGCAACCATTTTTGTGTGTGTCAAGCATGGCTGATTTTATATAACTGGAGTGTTTAAGCCATTTTGAGAAGTAAGATTCAAAGAGCCTCAAGACAAAAAAAGCAAAATTTTCATTTTGCTGTATTCCATGGGTAATGAACTGCTTTCTTCTTCAGAAGTAATTTCTTCTCTGAAAAACAACAGGCTTGTAAACAACATCAACCGTAGCGACAAAGGATATGGCTAAACAAAAAGCAAAATGCTAGAGTCACACTGCAAGGCCAGAGGAAGAACTATCAATGCAATTTTTATTAACTAACATTACAATAATGCTCCACAGTAGAGTACATGGGTCCTCATTAGAGCGATAAAAGCTTCTGTGCAGAAAATAAATTCACAGGTACATCTGTAACTTGGCCATAACTGTTAATCTGGCTGCACCCCACCATCAGCTATATACTCCTGCCAGCTGTTCCCTCTCACAGAATACAATTTTAATCACCAATAAAAACAGAAACCTCTCTACTGTTTCACCCACCCCCTTTTCCCCATCCTTAGCAGCTACCCTGATCACAGATGGTAGGATGCAAAGAGGGTCAGTGGGATTGCTAGGAGGACCAACAAAGAACGTGTTGCCTCCTCACTGCAGCTGTGGTCTGTTCTCCTGGTTCAAATCTGTCCCTGGAGGTTTCAGACCTTTTTCTGGGTCCATTGCCATCATTATGGGTTTTTTTACCACTGCTGTGAATCTATTATTCTGATGTGTGGCAAGTTGTGAATAAAATTTCTAAGAGAACTAAAGCATCAGCAAACTTATTTATACCACATGATTTATTTTTGGACTACACCTTATTTTTTAATTTAATTTTATTTATCGTTACAAAGTACAGCAGAATTTGGAGGATCTCTGCAAGAAGTCCTTCATAATCCAGAGTAATGGATTTGGAAACCAAAGAACATTCATTAATTTGAGGAAGGTGAAGATGTAGAAAGAATTCTGTAGGACATAACATATCAACACACTCCCACCCCCAAAAAATCTTTTTTGAGGGCATTAAAATTAATTCATCCAATGGCACTGCCAACCTAATGTGTAAAGAAGAAAACCAAGTGCCTCCATCATGCCAACCAAACAGACCTAAAAGCTTTGTAGAGCTAATTTCTGTACTGATCTGAAAATAATCTGAAATTGGTGTTAAATGCTGTCACTGATAGAATTGGAACTAGTTAACTGAAGCTGTATTTTGATGTGACACACTGGGAAAATGCAAAGTGTAATATATTATACAATAAACATGCATGGGGGAAAAAAAAAAAGTGAGGCAATGCTTCAAAGTCAAGTTGATTAGAAGGAATATTCCAGTTAGGGAAGGGAAAAAAATCCCACAAAATTATATGGACTCCTTGAGTGCTAAAGCAAGTTTCCCCAGGAGAAATTTCTCTCCTGTGCAACCCCCTTTTTGGAAACTCAAATTTTAACTGGAAAATGCCTTGAGTAACCTGAGCAGATTTCATGCTGGCCCAGCTTTGCACTAGACAGGACCAGAAGAACTCCAAGCGACTCTTCAAGCCTAAATTTTCCAAGATTCCTTGAAAATAAGCTGGGCTGATCACTTATGTTTAAAACTAAGGTCACGCATGCCTGCACATGCAATTCCTAGAATTCTTAGAAAAGCTAGCTACATATATTGAATGCAGCATGAATTGCCAAAGAAGATAATGCAGATAATTAAAAGGTATGTTTTTCAGTTTAAACTGCATCCACAGCTGCTTGCAATTTGATTATTACAGATAAGTTTTATGGCTCATACCAAAGTTGGTGCATTGATAGCACTGCCTTGCAATATCAATAAATAAAACCAAAATCCTACATATTCTCAAGTGGATGTAGGTTGGTGCTTCAGGGTAAAATGAATGAGAAATATATGCATTTCTTTTGTTATGAATAACTTAATCAGCATATCGAATCACTTTAAAACTTACTTACGTGTCAGGAACAAAATTGCTTTCCATCTCCTGTTGACTGCAACCTTAATTGGGACTGCAGATGGAGTAGAAATATTTTATTAAATAGCCTATCACATAGAAAATTACAGTTTAGAGTTGTATTTGATGTGTTAAGCACTGGTTGATGTGTCGTGTTTAAGCACTAGTGAATTATAAGCACATTGAAGACTACAGCTAGTATTACTTCTTCAAGTAAAGAACCACTGACATAAACATTTTTTTCCTCAGCCTGTTTCTCTCTGTATTCTGTTGACAGTTGCAGAGCTAGTGCCAATAACAAGTTTTAGGAGCCAACACCACTTCACACTTACCAGAGGGGAAAAAAAAATCTTCACGTATTATTTCTTAATTTCATAAATGAGCCACTAAACTGTTTCACTGGCTTGGTTATTTTCTGTGCATTTTGCCTCTTCGCTGTATGCTTAGTGTGATGGATACCAAAGCAAAACCCCTGCAGACTGAAATTGTGGGTTTATACACAGAGCAGTTAGAACACAATCCATCTCCTTTATATCCTTATTTTTATTATGTCCAGGAGAAATAAAAGCCAAAGGATAGAGGAAATACCATAAATGCTTTTGTTCTGTACAACTTGAGGGAGCAGGGGAGTGACAGGCACCTGGAACTGTGCGTGGGTCAGCCTCACATTGCTCAAGAATGATGTCCTATGTCAAGGAATCAGAAATCTCACTCTGTTCACATAAAATAAGGTAAGTACCAGTAAAACAAATTATTTCTATGCCCAATTTATATTCACTTTGCCCACTTGTACTGCAGTGTAGACTTGTCAGGCAGCTGTGACTTTGCTTTGAAGTCTTGGCTGTTTTGAATATTTAAGATGAACGCTTGACTTAGATATTTTGGAAATCTGATTTACAGTTGCTTCTGCTTTGAAACATGACTTTGGACATTGCTTCCAGACTATTTGGTGAGATGAGGTGGCTTTTTACTACAACCACCTGGAGCTGGTACCCTGGCTGAAAGCTGCCGCCAGCCTGGCTCAGCGCAGGAAGGAAGCACAATGCTGCATCCACCCTAACACTAACCCTCACCCTGTGCCCTCAGCAGTGAACAGGGCCAGGATGCTGTGGAAAACTACTGCTTTCAGGACAGAGGTTTTGCTAATGAGATATCAATCTAGCTGGACTGCCTACTGCCCCAAGGTTATCCTTTATGAGCATGTATGCAGCGCGCACAGCCTGTGCTGACAGGAGAAACTTCTCAGGGCTTGAGTTCAGCAAGCAATTTTCTTCATTAAGAATTATTTCCGGCCTCAATGTTCCTCAAGAACCAAAGGATTCATTTATAAAAGCTTATTTTCCATTAGTATGAAGACATTTTAATCCCTGCATTGAAATGTAAATTCTTTATACAAAAATGAATCTGTGGGAGGTTTGACTCATAAAAGAAATGGTCACACATGACCCATGAGACACATGACTGTTACAGCTACTGTGATTTAAGGAGATTTTGGGGATTGTATTCTGAAACCTAAGATCTTTAGAAAGGACATTTCATATTCATCTGCTCTTGCAGTACCTGATCTTGCTGCCCCCACTCCTTCTCCAGTCTAACAGGGGTTTCACTCTCCAAAATTGATCACACTCTTTACATTTTATTTGTGTGTTTAGACTCAATCTTGAATTCATTCTGTTCAAACTCATGTTATAGGGGTAAATGATCTTTGAAGGAAGGTGGGGCGGTGTTGTGCTCCCTCCTCATCCATTGGAAATGTGCAAACATGTGCTTATACCAACATCCTCAAAGATTTTCTTCTAGAGCCAACTAAGGACTGTATTAGTTTTAACTGTGCACAGAGGAGATGGGGGCAGGAAACACGCAGATACCTCACAGCAGCAGCTGCAAAACACTTTAACCGTCACACCTGACCAGGACACAGAGCTACAGAATCCCAGAAATGCCAGTCTTTCCTGTGACCTGGGTAGGAGGCTAGCACAAAGTTAGGTGCCTCAACAGCCCCTTATCAGCTAATTTACTCAAAAACTGTATCTTTCCCCTAGCTTAAGTACCATACCTACCTATGTCCCATTTCCTTGTGTTTCTTTTGTGCCTTTTTTTCCTGTCTGTCAGTCCATCACCTGAAGAGAAATTGCTAAGCAAACACTTCTGCTTCTCTTCTGCCTAATCATCTCCAGCTTTTCTAAGTAAATATCAAACAAATACTGCTAACACATTCTTTAATGTACTTTCTCCAGCTCTAAGGAGCCATTTCAGCAAAGCGCCAAGTCATTTTTTTGTTTTGGTTCATAACAGGACTTTCAGTGATTTACTTCTGAGTCCTATCAAGCCCTGTTGAGAAACCTCCTCAATACTATTAGCTGTTTTGTTGGTCTCTGCTGGCACCTTCCCTCCTTCTAAGCAGGCCACTGGGGACAAATGTGGTTCTGCATGGGCTTGTTGGCTCGGAGAGTAAATAAATGCACATCTGATGTAAATTGTTAAGCCAATTAAAACTGTAGTGATTTACAGCATTGAGGTTTCAAATGCACTGAACTCAAGCATAAGTCTGGATGATGATTTCCAAATGCCATACAGGTCTCTCCTAGAGAAAAGTGTTTGCTAAAGAACAGCAGTGTTGACAGTAGAAGGAGGTCACGCTTCACCACCTCTCTGCTAGTCTGACTGCCTTGTTCTAAAACCTGTCTCTGGCCCTTAGCTTATTGATTGTTTGCATTATCTCAATTAAACCTCAGCTTTCTGGGTCAGGAGGATGGGTCCTAAGTCCACATTTATAAATCTCACTATAGCAGCAGCTGCAGTATAATATGAAAAGTACCAGCAATGACAGAAGAAATGGCAGAGAAATATTTCCTCTCCAAGGGAATTCATTCTTTGATCCTGTATCCACACTCATCAGCTGCCACTCTTTTATATATTTAACACCACATAACTGAAAATCTGGCTGAGGTTGCTGTGTTCCTTTTAATACTAGAGTTTTTTTGCACAAGCTTCAGACATGTATACATAGTGCTTCTCAGGTCTGATGCTGGCTCACGTTTGGCATCCCAGACAATTTTGTTTAATTCAACTGAGCATCCGGTAGACAAAATTTTCACACCCAACCTGGCAAAAGCTGGTACTTAGGTGAGAGAGTAACAGAGAGTGTGATAGTGCCAGGCTAAGCACAGCCAGATAGGAAGAGAAAACATAAATAATGTGAAAATAAAGACAGCAACAGTGACTTTAACATTTTGGGGATGATTCTGAGGCAATTGTCGCTCTGCAGGCAGCTCCCACTGCTGTTATTTCACTTCTGCATGGAGACCGTCTTGCTGGGGCAAAACCTACTCCACCATGTAAGAGCTCTTCCTCAATAAGAGCATGCAGAAAATTATTTAAACTCACGCACAGTATGAGATCGAGTCAAGAGAACAATATCTGTTTCCTCTGAAAAACATTTCTGCCTCTGTTGGTACTGTCAGAGACATTGGATGAGAAACATGGTTCATATGCTTATCAATAAAAGGTATTACAGCCATATTTTCTGAGTGTAATCCCAAATCCAGTGAAGTCCAGAGGGGTTTTGGTGGATGTAAATCAAGAAAAAGAAGCTGAGAGTATATGTATTACAGTTGTTTGGGAGGGTTAAACTAACAATGCAAAATTTTACTCTGATGAGTATATATTCACGCATGCATGTAGTAGACATAAAGCAACATGCAGCAAGTCTTAGGATAAACATAATATTTTTAAGCCTTTTAAATGCTTTTTTATTCATTAATCAGATGCAAGAACACAAAAGTTAGATAAAAATATAAATCCTTCTATTCCACCCTAACAAACAGCCTTGTTTTTCAGTCAGTCATCCCTTTGATGACGCTATTGACTTCCTAAAACCACAAAATACGCTGTAAGAATTATGGGGTTTTGGACAACACATTGCCACAGATGTTTTTTTATCACCACTGTCACATATGAGGGAGTAAAAATAAAAAAAAAAAAAAAGATAAATTGATACTGAGGACAATGTGACATCGCTTTATTATGTTTATAGACTTTCACTTTGATGGATTCACACAGTCTCCACTGTGATTATAGTAATTGATATTGGGTGTACACTGCAGAATAAACAACAGGGACTCATAAAAAGTAACCTCACCACAAAGCACAATTCTGTTACCTTTTCTCTTTTTCCTGTTTGTCAGCTTCCACACTCAAGGAGAAAAAAATTGCAGTCTGCTTTAGGCCTAGGCAACTGCCCAAGTGTCTAAAAAACAATTCTGAATAGCAGAAAAAATAGCACTGATCACGCAAATCTTTTATTAGTTGCATCCTTCTGCTGCTGAGCTCCCAACTGTACATTTACTCAGAGGATGAATTATCATCTGTTTTCCTTGTCCTTTTTGACATCACTGAAATACAAAGCAGACCAAATCATATATTCAGACTTTCAATAGCAACTTGTCAGAGAGCTTTTAATTACACATTTACATTACATGCTTCTTAATGTTACAGAAGTAGACATGGACACATGATGCATGGAGAAAGCTCTCATTTCAAATAGCACTGCAGAGAGCTGGGATGTGGCCACAAGCACCCTCTGATGCTGCTCTCCTTTTTGGCTGGACAGTTATTGCTGGTGATGAGCAGCTGAGAGCAGTTATCTCCTGCACAGTCCCAGGCACTGGGACTCAAAGACAGCGTGTAAGATTTGATAAGTGATAACGGAGGAGGAAGTGAAAACAAAATTGGATACTTATATTGAACGTGATGAACAATAGGCTCTAGTTTGACACGTAGAGTGGTTCCCTTCAAGAGAGGATCTCTGAGAAACATCAGAAAAGCCTTTCTAAATTGCTTTTTTTGCTATTTGCAGTCACTTGCACTGCTCAGAAACTCATCTTTGTCAAGGAAAATACTTTTGCTTTCATCTGTTGTCTTCAGAAATAACTTGCTCTAGTTGAATAAATAATGCGTTTTCCAAGTGTTGAAACATTTTATGGTCTTCTTAGCACACAGAGAACAGTGCTCTGTTGTGGTCTACGTGCTGGTAAGACATTCTATTATCTGACCCATCCTTAAATGTATGAATCTTTTCAACAGCTCTGTGCAAAAGCAAGACCTTTACATTAGATATTAGGATGATTAAGTCCTCTTCACGAAGAGTAATAGATGGAAGTGACATACCAACATTTAGGGTATGAACAGCCTTTAGAGAGAAAAATAATAGATGTGATGTTGGGGAAAGGTCAAGAAGCAGTTTAGGCTTAAGATTTAATGAAAACCCATCCGTGTTCCACAGAAGGCTATAAGCTGTAATATTTTCTGGAACTCAAAAGTAATATCAGCCAGCTGGCCTTTTGCAAATCAGAGGTTACAAAGTACTATATAAACCAGCTGAGACCTCCTTTTGAATGTCACTCTGAAATCAGTATGTGATCAGCATGGTAGGAGTAAAATTAAGAGTACAGTAGGTGAAATCAGATGCTTTGTCTTGTTAACAGCTGTTTGCATAACGGTCTGCTAATTTAAAGGCATCTGTTCTCCTGCAGCCCATTATCTACCACTAATACTATACTGGAAATCAAACCTTCTTTGTACACACAGTTTGTGTCCCTCGTTTTTGTTGCTTATTTCTGTGTTGCTATCTGACGTACAAGTGAAACCACAATGAAATTCTGATCACATACACTGGAACAACATGAAGCAACTACCATTTTTCAGTTTACAATCAGTGGAGTTTAATGTGTCTTTGCATCTAAATAAACTATTTGCATGATAAGCAGACATCTGTATGAAATTGTTAGCATCCAAGCAGCTAATATCCTTCTTCTATAGGATTTCACATGCTGAATCTTCTGTTGCATTTTAGAAAGACCAAGCTGATGCAACAGATCTGTTAAAAAAGGATTTTCATGAATATACACCCAATTAAGACAAATAAAGGAAAAAAAAACCCAACCCAAAAACTAAAAGAAAAAGGGTTTACTTCATTTTTAAAAGATGATGAAAATGCTCCCAGGTGATATTGCATCTTTTCATCTGACCTGCAATTCCCTCCTTATTGCTGTATATCTTAGAATTATTAAATAATTTATTGGAATGGTTTTTGTCTGATTGTGTTCTGCTAGATGAAATCTCCAGGTGAATGTATGGGACTTCAGCTTAACTTAGGGTCCTAGCTTACCAAGTGGGTGTCCCTAGCCCTTCAGCTCTTATTCCAGTGAGTAAAAATCACCTGGACAAAGACTTGAATTAACAAGGAGCTGAAAAGAGCTCCAGCCACTGACTCGTATTTAATCCTTAGAGAAAATGTCTTTCTCTAGCATGTCTGCCTTTCAAACCTTTGGCTTCAAAACTTGAATTAACCTTGATAGGAACTTAGTGGGTGAATCTCTGCATGCTGAGATTAGAGTGTAACAACAGGCAGTCACACCAGTTTCCTGGAAAGAGCAAACACCATAGCTTCCACTTGAAATGCAGCCCTTGAAAGCCCTGACAATGCGCATCACAAACTGCACACACAATTTTCCGTAATTTCATCTCTGAGATAACTGACATTAAAGTCAGGACATATAAGAGAGAAAAAAAAGTACGTTAGTGATTAACAATGATGAAAGTGTTTTTTTGCTTGTAATTCAGGAGGAGACACACTGAAATGAACAAATATTTTTCACACTAGGGAGATGGTCAAGAATAACAAACAAGAGGTGCAGACACGTCCTTTTTTTCCATCAACTATGTTACTACTGAAGTGTCATTTGGCTCCAGAACTTTCCCCATGGACATTTGAAAAGCTGCCCGTGAGTGAGTAAGTGTTGTATAGGAAAGAGGAATGCAACAACCTACCCCATCTCTGGGAATTCCCAGCCTCCACAGCAGTGCATCACGTTTTGAAAAGTGAGTATCCTCTAAAACCAGCATGAACATAATTTTCTTCCTTGTTTGAACCAGTTTGCAACTGATTCTCTAACAGGTTTGCAATGTATATAAAATTTTCACATTTACTCTTCCTGATCTAATGACCCTTTCCCCCGACTTTAACCTCAATCCTCCATTGAGTTTTCAAATATGATTTAAGTAAGTTCTCTATGCATATATTACCTTTGAGATGAAGACCAGAGTCTGACACTGACTTCTCTTCTCTTCTTTAGAATGGGCTGATTCAGCATGAAAAAGGGTGGTGAGATCTCTTTGTTCCACTCCAGGCTAAACTTCCTTGTGTTCCTTGCTTTGAGTGCTACCAAGTCAAAATACAAAACCAATTTACTTCTCAGCAAAAGCAGAGCAAATATCTGAGAGATATTTGATTTAAAGTTTTCCTAAGGACATCATCAGACATTCAGAGTGGCTCGTTTTACATCCCACTGGACATGTGGTTCTGCAAGAAAAGTTCAGAAAACAATTCACTTGCATTCATATACTGCAACTTGTGGTCTACAGAAGTTAGAGTCCAACACCTTATTAGAGAGGATAGTTATCCTGTTTAATGCATCTTTATCAGCAATGCCCATTGCCTCCCATACTGCAACACAACTTCACCAAAGAATTGTTTTCTTATGGGTAAAAACAATTTTTCTACCAAAAAACCCCACCTGGACAGTATTTTGCTGGATTTGAATCATCACCATCATCATCACTTGAATCATCTCTGATCACTAAGAAAGGCTCCGATGTTCAGAGCCTCAGATGGGATGTAAAAGACAAAATTGTTTTCCTTATTGAAGAGCTTGCTGGGGTTTTTTAAATCTTCCTTCAAGCTCTGAATTAGTTTCACATCAGCTTAAAAAAGGGTAATTCAAGAATGTTCTTGTTGTCCACCTTAGCATATTTGGTGGTACTCATAAATGATTTGTCTTACGCAGGTATGCAAATCAAAGTTTATGAAATGGTGTCTTGTAACTCAAACATGAACAAAGAATGCAGGTGGACTTACATCAGAGGTGAAATCTGCTCAGTTCCTGTAGTTTAAACTAGGTCAATACCGAAGTGGTTTATTAATTAAATCATTAACCAGCAACAAGGGAACTAAACATCTGCAATGCATATCAGCAATGCAACAGATAATGCCGAATCTATTCAATCACATAAATTCATGAATAATTCCATGTCCTGGTCTGAAGAGGAAGAGTACATAAGCAAAACACACCGGACAGTGCTGTGAAGCAAAGTGCAATGGAGTGAAATGCCACAATTTCTGCAGTTAGGGAGCCTTCCAGAAATATTTTGCCTGGAGAGCCTCCAGTCAGTGACAGGATATTTATTACTAACCATTTGAGGACAGCTTTACATATTTCCTGGTTTTAATACTTCTCTGCTCTTCCGAGACCTGATAGAAGTTTATGCTTTGGATCAGGCACTAAAATGAACAGCAGCATGTGTGTTGGAGTGTCTTTTCTCCTCTTGTATTTCAAGGAAAAGGCCTACTTGGATTTGCACAAATCTACTTTCAAGGAATACATGTACAAGCTTCTTCTGGTCACATCTGCATATTTTGTGCATGAATGTGGTATATTCTTTGAAAAAGAGAGACACTTCCTTTTCCAATTTGGCGTGTTGTGTGTATTTAATGAGGCAGAACAAGGATGTGGATGTTAAGGTGCTACATCATAATGTCATGTGTCTCTGGGCAGTGCTGGAGGGCCTTTCAGATGAAATGTCATTTTGGCTTTTGTGCTTTCATGGGAAAAGCCAAGGGGTGGCCTATGCAGTGTAGATTTACACAGAAGTTAGATGTTAGTTTTCATCCAATGTGCAGAGGGAACAGCACATGGCAGTGAGTGGAAACAATTACTAGGAGATAAGAAATCTTTTCGCTCTCACAAACACATTGTGAATGTCCTTTTGCCTCAATTCTCTTTTACACCTCTTCAAAATACAGAATTTTTTACCCACTGTCCTCTATGTCCATTTTCAGCCTCTTCTGAAGGTCCTTTCTACTTCTTCCTATTTTTCTGCTCCCTCTCTGCCCTGGCTTGAAATTTTATTCTCACCCTGTCTTCCTTTGAAGTTGGTGACCCATGGCTCTCAAACGTCTCAGACTAGTTCAGCCTAACTGACTTTGTAAAAGGTCACAGAAATGAAAGTCCGAGAATCACAAGGAGTCATAAAGAGACTGTTCCAAACCTTTGCCTGACTTTAGTACCATAAGGCATCTTTGAAGTCATAAATAACTCATCTTACCCCTTCTCTTTCTTGAATGAACACTCATGGCAAAAATCCAGTTACTTTAGGTCTTTAGAAACCTTCTCCCTCTTCTCTCCCTCTTTTTTTTTTTTTCAGTGAAGTAACAGCTTCCCACACAAAATCTTCAAAACAAGAGTCAGCATCTCAGTGCACCAAAAGCAGTGCCAATGTGTCCCTGGCGAGGATCTCTGCCCTGCCCCATGAACTCACACAGCTTCTTGGGACTGTAGCACCAGAATCATCTCCTTGCATTGACAGTTTATGATGATTTTCCATTAATAACAAAAAATCCTTTCTGTCCAGTTTTGGATAGAAATGAAATAAGCATAAAGCACCAGCACTGTCAGAAAGGCAACACGAAAGGAAAAATCTGAGACACTGGCCAATGGGAAAGATTTGACCTGCCTGCAGTTCTGAGCAGTGATGAGAGATGGTTTGTTTCCCCCTGACATGTTCCCCTCTCTGCCTCCGTCTTGCAAAATCTTGTGAGCGTGACAATACTTGAGTTCCTAGGGGATGCCAACATCTATAGAGGAAATTGGGAAACTTGCCAATAGCAATTACTCTTACCTTTGGCAAATGACCCAGGATTCATATACCTGGACGAGTTCTGCAGTGAGAAATACACACAGCATGTATGTTCTTTAAATGCTGGATTAGGTTTAGACGAATTAATTAGGTTTAGACTTTTAATGTAACTAAAAAAAAATCCCAAAACCAGTTATTTCAGTGAAGATTTTTGGGGCATTACAGTTAATGAGCAAAAGGATATTGTGCATGTCTATGTTATGGAAGAAAGACACATTGTATTAGTGATGTTTACCTTTTACGTTAAAGTTGGAGTCTGGCCCATAGAGAGTGTTCTCTGTAGAGGTCACCAGTGCCTTTAAAATACTGGTAGAGTAAACCGGTACAACCCAGTCTAGATGAGTTATTAAAAATAAAAGTTTAAAAACATACACGAGATGATATCATTTGCTCAATTATTTAAAGAGTCATAATGCAACTGTAATGAAGCACAAGCTGTCAAGAAAATTGTCTCACAAATAAAACTGTTGCTAAAAATATATGACCTTCCTCCTCTCAAAATAGATGCATAAAAATTTCTGAGCAAGAAAGTTCTTACATTTTACTGCAGAAACTTCTTTCTTGCTGCAGTTGTTAAGTGCTTACAAGTGTTGAATGTTCATTACAGAGCATGCAATGACTAAAAGCAGAACTTCTTGTTTATTAAAAGGAAAGAAGATAAAACCCAAGTTTCCAAAAATGAAAAAAATACTTAATTAACTAGCTTTAAACTGAAATCTAAGCTGAACTATACACAACTCTGTGCATACAGTGTCTATGCAGATTTAAGTTCAGAGAAGCCTCATGGCTGCATATGTTGTATGAGCACACTTACATAATTAGGTCTTGCTGTATCTCCATGCTGTCCACATACATATTTTGAAAGCACTCCATATGTTTTCTAATTTGTTTTTAAGTCTTTCCAGTAAGATATAACTCTCAATGGAAAAACTAAAAAAAACTAATTATAACTAAGGTAATTTCATGAGGTTTTTTTACACTCTAATAAGCACAGCACACTTTTCATATAAACCTTGTGGTCTCAAAATCAGTTTATAATTTGTTGTATATAATCACATTTAATTTTTGAATTCAGAAGAACTCAGTACATTTCCTGCAATTCATTTAAAGTTCTGCTGAATCCCTTCAACACAAAGGTAGAACCGTCTTCTGCCTTGCACCAGGGTAAGATATAAATTACACTTAAATTGGTGGTGGGGGATAGGTATGTGATTAGAGTTCTGCTACATGTAGAGAATGTGAGAAATACCTGGGATCATTTGAAGGGAAAGCAGATTACTTGACACAGGAGGTCTGTCTGTATTAATGGCACTGCAGAGATTAACGTCCTCCTAAGGAACTAGAATATTTAATGAAGGTTATTAAGAGATTTCTGGATTGATTTCTAGGACAAATTAACTGCCAAAAGTTGTTTAGATTTGTTGTCTCAGATTATTTGGACAGAGCAGATCAAGAATAAAAACTCAGACAATGACCTTTAGGTTTGCAGAGCATCCAGAACCTTAGTTTGAAACACAAATGTGCAGACCCAATGAACTGTGATGAGAGACCTGTCAGGAAGAAGAAGGCCCCTGGATGTGGAGGAGCTACAGTGGAACTGGACTGCCAGGAGGTACCTGTATCNAAAATGACCTTTAGGTTTGCAGAGGACTGCCAGGAGGTACCTGTATCTAAAAGCTGCTGGTATTGGCTGGATGGATTAAAAAAGGATGTCCTGCAAAGTTGAAAACATATATTTTTACTGCTGAAAGCGTAACTCCAATTGGAATCTCAACTTCTTTAGATGAACAATCACCTTTATAACCAATCAGCTTTGTGCAAGGGTTCAAGAGTTTTATTGGAGCTCCCTTCTGCCACCCATCTATACTTGCCTGAAAGTTATTCAGCACTCAGTGCCTTGCTTCCACACAGTCCCTTCCACCACTACCTCATCTGAAAGCACCTTCCAGCTTCTTAATAAGTGTTTTGGGTCACAACTACACAACACAACTGAGAGAGGGTGAGCAATTCACTCAGCAACAATTTGTGGTTTGATCACCACCCTACAGTGAGTCCCAGACTATATATAGACCTCTTTCTATGTAGTTGATTCCTTTATACTGATTTGAGTCTATAATGGGCACTTATAAAAGGCTACACTGCCTCAGGGAACACATCTTTCTGAAAACCTCTTCTTCTATACTTCATTTAACAGATGCCTTGCAGTTTAACATGTCTTTCACAACATTTTTGGGGTCTGTGCTCTGGAACTCACACAGAAGACAATAATCCTTACACATAGCTCCTCAGGCCCAGAGATGCTTGTACATGGCTGGCTTTGCACAGAGGCTGCACAGACCATTTGAGTTCCTGGCTCACTCCACTTCTCACATTTTTGTTGCAAAAGGCTGCTAGAATTACCCACCTCTATAACTAATATACACATTTTTCAAAAACTGCACAAGGGAAGGATATGAGCTTACCTCTTGTTTCTGCGAAGGCATACAGGATATATTTAGGACTGCTCTGAGGAATAATTTAATTCCAGGAATTGACTTCAAATCATGATGAATCATATCAAAATTGGTCTATTGTGTTTTGGGTCAGTTTTTCTTGTCTGTGATATTTTGTTTCTCTGAATCATTTTCAGTTGTATAATTCTCATCCAGTTTCACACATGGGATACAACTTACTGTAACAGATCTTGTTGATTAGTTTATCTATGTGAATCTTAAGTTAAAATACCAGACTTGACTTACCAGAATCTTTATTTTGTATGCTACTCAGCAGCAACAGAAGGTAGGTTATTTATTTCAGATTCTCATGGAAGCAGCTGCAGCCATTTCAGCGGAAATCTCTACTGAATAAGACCTGTAGCTGGATCATTTCTTTATTACACATTAGATTACTTGTTCTGCACTACTGTTCATCAGATCAAAAGACCTGCCTGTTCTGCTTTGAAGGCAGAGTGAACAATACTGATTTTTAGTCAAATTGTGCATTGCTCTTTAGAACATAAACTTAAAAGGAAATAGTTTACCAAAGCCTTCATATGAGGTATGAAAGTAGAAGTAGTTCAGATGTAAAATGAGGGTTCAGCCAAAATAACCTAATGCTCCTGTCTGCATTCTTTCCCTTTTGCCAGGCTGCAAAATGATTTTCCCTAAGCACATTTGGCAAATTAAAGTTCTTCCAGAGACTGATAATGGGCAGAGCTCTCCTAATAACTTTAATACAGCATAAACCTTTATGTAGCTGAATGAAGAATTTGCAGCATATAAAAATGTACAAAGAAAGCAGTTGTGAAATACAGACACCAGCAATGCACGCAGACCTTAAGTTTTGCACAATGGCATCATACAATTCAAACTCTCCTTTTACATTATTCCTAAATGCAGCATTTGAACCCAAAATAGTTCCTGTTCAACACTAGTTCATTCCATTTCAAAATAAGAAGTTATCTTAAGTCTCTTTAAAGCTGTAATAGCAGGCTATTACAATGCTGATGACACACCAAATCTGAGAGGATTGCACATACTCATAAATTAATTTCATTGGCTGGGAAAGCTAAGTTGAAGACATAAATATGCTTCAATTTTAATCACCACAAATACCACTTAATCGTAGATGCAAATCTTAAAACCATAACCTACCTGACAGAATACTCACAGCTTAACTCTCTGATTAAACAGAAAGATTTACTTCACTGGATGGACATAAGTTCCTTGTGCTGCAAACTCTCAGAGAATTTTCAAAAGTCTGATTTAAGTTTCACACTTTATGCTTTTGTCCTCTATTGCTTTCTGAAAAAACAAACCGATCTTCCTCCTGCAGGAGCCAACTGATGTGTCTCATTAGGCACATCTATATCTGCACTATGCCCTTAATGTGAATCTCCGAATCACCTTCCCTCATGCTGCATGGTTTACATAGCTGTGTCATTTCCAAACACAACAGCTAGATTAATTTTGGATTAAACTAAATCACAGTGTTTCTCCAAAGGAGGCACCTTCTGTGCCCCAACTGATGATGGGAATTCACTCCACAGGACCAGGTAAAGATAATAAAAAGTACAGTCCCTGGAATGCATTGAGAACGGATGAAGTCATGCCAATGTTGGCACAGTAATCTGCACTCTTGCATTTGATACGTGCTTGTACCAAAGCTTTGGAGAACACACAAGGAATTTTACACTGGACCCCAGGAATGCTGCACCCAGAGATTTTTATTGCAGATACACACCTGCCTGTAACTGTGACGTTCCCTAATGATGACTCTACAATTAAGTGCATTCCGCCCATTAATGGACAGGGCAGGGAGAAAAGAAGGTGCCAGTGTGTGTGCTTTTCCAGCACTAGTAGAATCCTTGATTTCAGGTGGAATAAGTAAATTTTTTGCATGGAACACAAAGAGGAAATATTTATTCCAGTTTTTACCAACTCTCTAATTCAAGCAAAGTGTCATAATTACAGAGGATAAGTAATGAATGAGCTGTATGATTACTGGTTGAATGTACTGGAATCCATAATGCAAAGAGCGTTTGACAAGAGTTGGCTGTGGCAAATATATTTAGACAAGTTAAAGCAAAGAATTTACTTTATAGTTTAGGAAAAGATGATTAGAAACAACAACAAAGCTTGGAAATTGGGAAGAATGCGTGAAGTAATGCAAGCATTCATTATTTTCCTTTCATGATTACCTTCTTGCAAAAGCTGACTGTGGATACCAAGGATCTGGCATAAATGGGAAAAACAGTGTTTTTTTCCTTTCTTCTTCACAAGCAGTATCATTTATAGACCATAATAATTTGATAATAAGCCAGTGAAATGTAGGATAAAAGAAACGTATCCTCTTCCTCCGTTCAGTGATGACTACAAATTTTCTTAGACAATGAAAAAGTTACGTAGGGAATAAAAATCTGTAATAACATGGCTCCTGACAAGTAAATGTACATCCTCTGGTTTTAAAATGCAATTTAATAAAAAGAGAAAAGATTAAATTACTTGGAGAAATTTAATTGTCATTTGAACTAAACTATTAACATTTAACATGTAATTGATTTGACAGTATAGCAATAGGCCATTCTGTGAAATCCATTCTTTACAACTCTCTCATGGTTTTGGATTTCTGTGGGTCTCGCTGCTCTGAAGTAAACCCGAATGAGGAGAATTTGAAGAGTTCCTTGACCCAAGGACAGCAAGGATGGAAGAGAAGGAAGCGGGCCAAAGACTGTTCCGGATCTTTATAAATAATATATCTCGTTAGGCCTAATTAACTGTGTTTTGGCTAGCTTTTAGATGCCAGCTGAGTAAACATATACCTAATTGTATCTTATGAAGTAATTATTATGAAAATGTCATGGTAACAATAGATAAGCACATATCATAGAAAAGATATAAATATGTAGAGAAACATCAATAAAGCAGATATTTGTAGCATTCATATTGAGTGTATTGCAGTATCTAAGCTCTGTCTCAGCAACAGATTTTGAGCTGCAGATCATACTGCAAGAAATCCACTTGATGTCCATGTTCATATTACAAACAAAAAAAGACTGGGCAAAAGGAGGCAGAATGATTAGGGTCAAGACAGGAAAAACAGCAGAGTGAGTGATGAGGGATTTGAATTAAAGCATCTGACTTCCTTAGGCACTGAAGTAAAAACAAACCATGGTGCATCTGATCGCAGCTCTCATCCTCTTTGTTCCTGCTAGAAACGTCAAATGGAAAGAAAATATTGCATTTGGAATTTCAACTTGGTTTCACCTTTGTAAAAGTATTAGATTTGTGTGGTAAGGTTTTGGTAGTGGTGGCTTCTGTGATAAGATGCCAGAAACTTCCCATATGGCCAACAGAGCCAGTCATTTAATGAAATGGAAACATAGGCAATTTAGAATTCAAACAAATAAATTAAATATGTTTACAATTTTATAGACCATCCGTGAGGTAAAAAATATTTAGTGGAGTTGAACCAAGATTTATTCTGTTATTTACAAACAGATGCTCCTTTGCATTCAATTAAACTGCTAAGTAAAATCAAAATATTTTAAATTATAACATAAAATTCTCTTTTTCCCTAAGAATTTAGTTCAAATAAAAACCTCTCTTGATACCAGGCAATCAAAACCTTTGGAAACAGTATTAACTCTTATTTCAAGTCAGAAGCATGCCTTTGACACCTGGTGCCAGAGAATTATCCAAAAATGTAGAGATTTACACTCAAAAATACTATCTAAAAATCTGTTACCCTGTTCTTTGAAGCATCTGATTACGATCTTTCAACGGCTACACTAGGTTGTGATAATAAAGGATGCTTAAAAGATAACCCAAGGTAGCTCTCCATTCCTTCAAATTTCACTTTCCTCCCTGCAGCAAGTCCACTAAATAGAAACTTGAAAAAAACTGGAGTTATCTCTACCGAACTTAGTGCCCTGCAAGAGCTGCTAGCCCAGTCAGTCCAGCCAAGACATTAATTATTGTGGAATGTTTGATATGCGCACTGGGAAATTGTACAGAGTATCTCCACAGCTGTGCATGTTCTTTCTGATAACATGCTGTTCTCCTTTTGTTAACATTTGTCCTATAGAAATACAGCTATTTTTGTAACTACAGCTCAAAGGAAGACAAGGATAAATATAACAGATGTAACGCTTATTTCCCAATATATTATCATGATGGGCTGTTATTATAATTGTCACAGATTCTCTTTAAAAGCATTTCACATTCAGTCCCAAGCACTATAGACTCCGAAGTGCTGACAGGAAAAAACTTCATTTTTAATGTTGTATAAATCTCACATAAACCAAGACAAGCTCAGCCCAGCTTGCATGCCATTTTTGAGAGCAGATAAAACAAATTTTGCTACAAAACATAAAAGCTGTTGCATCAGAAAGAGAAGAGTGCATGAATTACTTCTCATGAATTACCTCTCAAGAGCATGACTGCCTCCTCACTGGTATGTGCAGTAGATGGCAGTTTCCCATTCTTTCCATACTCCTTTGCTTAATTAAGATGAAAAAGGTGTTCCTTTCCATTATTTGAGAATGGTCTTTGCTTCTACAGATGAGACTGTAATTAAGAAGATGTCAAGAAAGGAGAAAAAGAAGAAATATGAGTCATAAATTAATGAGATATTACAAATATTATGGATTAGAGCAGCTCAACCTTGCCAGCTAGAACAACAGCAGGGAGGCAATGTCTGCTTTCTTCTGCTTACATTAAAATAATTTTTAATTAAAAGAAACATATTGAGTTGAGAGGAAGGCTTCTTTTTTACTTTCCCTCAAGTAACTTAAGATTTTGGGGTTTTTTTTCCATTTTTCTGCTTGAGATGACATGAAGGATGTTTGTCTAGCAACGCAACCAGAGGTGACAAGACAAAGACAGCACAAAAAATTACCAGGTTTGACTTTTTAACATTTCATTGAAACATCAGTCACAAGCAGCCTTCCACTCTGCTCTCTTAAGCCCCTCCGAAAGCATATAGCTGCTTTCACAAGTGCTCTCCTCTCTTTCCCTGCACAGGGCGGAAGGAAAGCAGAAAAAGGCTAGCACCTTGTGTGCGCTGGGTAAAAGCATCCTGCCAGCTGAGCCATCCTTTAATTTGGAGAGACACATGCTAAGACAGCAACCAGTTTAAAACGGCTCTTCCCGACTACAACAGATGACAACTGATAAAAAGAGGAGCAGCATGTGCCTAAAACTGCCTTGAAAAATGACAGCAGAGCTGCTTCTGATGAACGTATGTACTCGTAAATGACAGTGTGAATCATCTTGCAGGTCTTCTGCAGATTAAAATACATGAAAAAAGAATAAAATAGGCTCTTCAGACAAGCAGAATGAAGAGAGATACTGCCCATACTTAGACACCTGGTTTTAATGTCTCATTGAACAGTAATAAGAAGCACCAGAGTAGAAAACAGGGGCATTCTTTTACCACAAGGAGACAGATCTTTTTTGTTTTGACTTCTTCTCTTGTCTTCTCTATGTGCTCTCCAAGACTAATCTTCTTGCTGTGCAACTGACAAGAAGCCTATTACTATGGCAGATCAAATCTATTGCTTCCTGACTAACACATCCCAAGCGTAACCAGCTCAAGACATTTCATAAGGCTGCGAACTCTCAGAGCTGAAAATGGTCAAATTCCCTGGAAAAACACCCCAAAACACACAAAGCAACTCCTCTCTCAAACACCTCAGGGCAGGGAGGGGATGGGCGTTGGTTTGGCTATTTTGGCTTTTTTTTTCCCCCCTTCTCTCCTCTTCCCTACCTACATATGGGAAAAGGAGCAGGGAAAATACAAATAAAAAACCTCAAACAAAACAACAAACATTTTTCTTTTTATCTGGATCTCATAAGACTGTTGAAAGGTCTAATTCTGCCTATGGACATTGCAACACATACGTAACGAACACCATGTTGCAAAACATAATTCAGGGATTGTGGTGGGGAGAGCTTTTCTGTACATTGTTTTGGTACAACCTGCAGCAAAATAAATCTGCAGTATATGATTACACCTCCTGCGTCCTGCAGCGAGAAGAAATACTGGCCACTGATGTGAACTGGCTGGCTGTTAGCATGTTACCATACATACACACTCATAGCAACATGCTGCCCTCCTTGGATGAGTAGCATTTTAAATGTTTTGAAGCTTGATTCTTGTGTTTTCAGATAAGCTCTTCAGAACAAGGAAGCAGAGTAAAAGTGCACACACATCCCATAAGTTTTGATGCATTTGAGCCTTACCTTTTGGAAGAAGAAAATATTTCAATTTTGAAGTGAATCCAAGACCTGTTAATGATAGGGGGTACAACCAAAATGAGAGGTGCAAGACGGCAAAACTGGAAGGGTAGGATGCTTCTGATGAGATCAGAGCACAGCATATTGATCTCTTCACAGATTAGAGGGAGGTGGTTGAGTTGTCATCCCTGGAGATGTTTAAGGGACAGGTGGATGAGGTGCTGAGGGTCATGGTTTAATATTTGATAGGAATGGTTGGACTTGATGATCCAGTGGGTTTTTTCCAACCTATTGATTCTGTGATTCTGTAAAGGTGGGGTACAAATATTCCAGTGTACGAGAACCTAGGAAGAGGAGTAACAGTGTCAATAAAAATTTTATGAGTAAAGCCTTCAAGTGCTCTTGTACTAGCTGTTGATTGAATTTGCAGCCTAGCAAGACCATTTGCTACAGTGGTGTCCAGCTGCATTGTTTTTTAACTCTGAGATCACTAAGATATGCTTATCATATGAAATTATTTCCAATCTCATGTTAAAAGCTGATTTTTGAGAGATAACAATCTTACCACTCAGCCTATGACTGCCTGCTTAACTCTGTGTTATCATGCTACTTGCATTCTATCTACTAGTGTATGAAGCATGGGAAAGTTGGTGGATGTGGGTGCACTAAAATTAATTAATTAATGTATTGATAAATTTAAAATAGACTGCAAAGTAGGAAATAAATGTTTATTAACTTACTTGTATGTAACTACACTTGCATTTCAAAGTTCATTCCTATAGTCCTTCTAGCTTTGTGGAATATGGCAAATGGATTAACACTGAAAGATGTAATATACAAACTCGCTCTCTTTGGCATCATGAATTGATCTGTGCTTACAGGTGTTTTATTATAGGAGTAACTGGAACTTCCATGCTTTTTTACTTGCTATAAAAAAACTATGTCCTATCTGAATCCTAAGAGAATAAACAACTTTACAGACTTCAAAATATTCTTATTATGTTAAGAACTGCTGGTTCTGAAAAGAGTGCCCATGACACTGTTACCACTGCTATGAGAAAGTCAACATATACATTTTTTGCCTCGCTGTCCTAATATAGCATTCTCCTTACCTGGCTGCATGCTGGAAAGATTAGACCTAAATCAGTTGATAGAATAAATACTTTTCCTCAAAAGTCACTGTCTGAATTATTTTCCTTGCTTCTAGATTTGGAAAAATAAACCAAACCAACTCCATAAAATTAATCAAAACTCATTAGTTTTCATGTCACTCAGGATCACTGAATCATTGCCTACATCTTCTCTCCTTTATGGATCTTCATTCCAAAAATAAAATTTTGATCCGTGAAAATTTTGCAATCCCAGGGCAATAGAAAGATTTTCTCAGCCATTTTCTTGGTTTTGTTCTGGCAGTCTTTTATGAGCAAGTGAATTTTTCTCCTCATAATAATTCAAACTAGTACGGTTCCCAGGGGTTGTTAATTTCCTTTTTAAAGCACATTTTTTCCTAGTTAAAATGGTGTTTGAAAGACTGAAAAGGAAATGAGGAAAGGAGTGAGACAGGTGTATCAATCACTGAACAGTTTCAAAGAGCACTGACTGCATTATTTCCACAAATACAGCATGTCCTGATTCAGAAATAATAAGAAATAAGATCTTGCACATTATATATTAAATAAATCCAGCTTCAATCTTCTTATTGATTACACAGGTCCATCAGGATATGAGAAGGGTGGAAAAGCATAAGAAAGCACCTTCAGGGTAGTGCATGATGCAATGCAGAGCAATATACAATCTAAAAAATCAGGCTTATTTCAACGACTTTGTAATAGAGTTGTCGTATGTGCATCAAGGACTGGCAGTGAAAAATTCATTTCTTCTGCAGTACCACTTGCCCTATCAAAGGCAGTCCTGTGATATTAAGGTTATTATACCCTGAGAACAAGACACAGCTGGCACCACTAAATTTAGCTGAACCTGAGGCCATGTGGGAATTTCTTACAGATGGCAGTTATCTCATCTGCACTGGAAAGGGTAGAAGCAATATAATTTCATTACTTGCAGTGAGTCTTTTCCTGTCACATCTGCAGAGCTATGACACCACAAGAAGCTTTTTTTAAATGTTAGATTTTGGTCAAAGAACATATAATGGCTTTGCTCTGCATGTGAGTATCATAAAAAATGGGTCGGTTTATCAAGAGCTAAAGCCCATACATTTGAGTGTGTTAACTTTGTAAAACTAATGGATGTTTTATTATTAGCCATCACATACGTTATCAGAGCTGTAAAGCCATTATTTAGCCTGCTGTTTTTCATTGATTAAGGAGCACTTTTAATTAAAACTGCCAAAATTCTGGTTTCCTTCATTAGAGATGTAATGGAATTAAGATGAAGAGAGGTCAGTTTGGGGATTATTTTCTGAGTATTAATTAATTCTATTAATCACTGTTGCTTAACAAATTCCATCCTGGAAAAGATAGTTAAGTTAACAGAGAATTAGAAATTGGGAATCTCATATTTGTTTGTGTTGAAATGTAGGAACCTNGAACTTCCATGCTTTTTTACTTGCTATAAAAAAACTATGTCCTATCTGAATCCTAAGAGAATAAACAACTTTACAGACTTCAAAATATTCTTATTATGTTAAGAACTGCTGGTTCTGAAAAGAGTGCCCATGACACTGTTACCACTGCTATGAGAAAGTCAACATATACATTTTTTGCCTCGCTGTCCTAATATAGCATTCTCCTTACCTGGCTGCATGCTGGAAAGATTAGACCTAAATCAGTTGATAGAATAAATACTTTTCCTCAAAAGTCACTGTCTGAATTATTTTCCTTGCTTCTAGATTTGGAAAAATAAACCAAACCAACTCCATAAAATTAATCAAAACTCATTAGTTTTCATGTCACTCAGGATCACTGAATCATTGCCTACATCTTCTCTCCTTTATGGATCTTCATTCCAAAAATAAAATTTTGATCCGTGAAAATTTTGCAATCCCAGGGCAATAGAAAGATTTTCTCAGCCATTTTCTTGGTTTTGTTCTGGCAGTCTTTTATGAGCAAGTGAATTATTCTCCTCATAATAATTCAAACTAGTACGGTTCCCAGGGGTTGTTAATTTCCTTTTTAAAGCACATTTTTTCCTAGTTAAAATGGTGTTTGAAAGACTGAAAAGGAAATGAGGAAAGGAGTGAGACAGGTGTATCAATCACTGAACAGTTTCAAAGAGCACTGACTGCATTATTTCCACAAATACAGCATATCCTGATTCAGAAATAATAAGAAATAAGATCTTGCACATTATGTATTAAATAAATCCAGCTTCAATCTTCTTATTGATTACACAGGTCCATCAGGATATGAGAAGGGTGGAAAAAGCATAAGAAAGCACCTTCAGGGCAGTGCATGATGCAATGCAGAGCAATATACAATCTAAAAAATCAGGCTTATATCAACGACTTTGTAATAGAGTTGTCGTATGTGCATCAAGGACTGGCAGTGAAAAATTCATTTCTTCTGCAGTACCACTTGCCCTATCAAAGGCAGTCCTGTGATATTAAGGTTATTATACCCTGAGAACNGGGTAGTGCATGATGCAATGCAGAGCAATATACAATCTAAAAAATCAGGCTTATATCAACGACTTTGTAATAGAGTTGTCGTATGTGCATCAAGGACTGGCAGTGAAAAATTCATTTCTTCTGCAGTACCACTTGCCCTATCAAAGGCAGTCCTGTGATATTAAGGTTATTATACCCTGAGAACAAGACACAGCTGGCACCACTAAATTTAGCTGAACCTGAGGCCATGTGGGAATTTCTTACAGATGGCAGTTATCTCATCTGCACTGGAAAGGGTAGAAGCAATATAATTTCATTACTTGCAGTGAGTCTTTTCCTGTCACATCTGCAGAGCTATGACACCACAAGAAGCTTTTTTTAAATGTTAGATTTTGGTCAAAGAACGTATAATGGCTTTGCTCTGCATATGAGTATCATAAAAAATGGGTCGGTTTATCAAGAGCTAAAGCCCATACATTTGAGTGTGTTAACTTTGTAAAACTAATGGATGTTTTATTATTAGCCATCACATACGTTATCAGAGCTGTAAAGCCATTATTTAGCCTGCTGTTTTTCATTGATTAAGGAGCACTTTTAATTAAAACTGCCAAAATTCTGGTTTCCTTCATTAGAGATGTAATGGAATTAAGATGAAGAGAGGTCAGTTTGGGGATTATTTTCTGAGTATTAATTAATTCTATTAATCACTGTTGCTTAACAAATTCCATCCTGGAAAAGATAGTTAAGTTAACAGAGAATTAGAAATTGGGAATCTCATATTTGTTTGTGTTGAAATGTAGGAACCTAATCTGGAAATCTGATTAACGGGAGGTAAAGTCTACTGGCCAAATTGCATTTTTGAGTTAGCTGGTGTTCTGATGTTAAATTCTGCTACTTGTTTTAGTAAGAAAGAGAAACAAGGCACCTTGTTCCTTCTACAAAGCCCCATGATGAAGAAAAACAGAGAAGTGAGGAAAGGTTCCAAATATGTACAGATCTCCAAAATCAAAGAACACTCTTTTTGGGATATAAACGTTCCTTTTTTCTCCCTTTAAATATGTAAAACTATAGGTATTAATCTATAATAGTACCCCCACCTTTTAAAATATCACGCATTAATATACATAGTATGGTTTCAAAAGAGTTTGAAATTGAATTTACATGGTTCAATTTTGCCCACGTGTAAGGTAGGAGTATATCTATCATGAATGTCTGTGAGAAGAAATACTTGTTTTTGAAATGAAGTGTAAATATACATATATATACTTAAGGCAGAAGAATTTCCTTTCTCTTTTCTAAAGGTTTTTGAAAAGTAGCAGCATTCTTGAAGGCTCCTCTCCAAAATGAGAAAGGAGCACGCTCTTCCAAATTATCCAAATCCTCATGAAGTTTCTACTGAAATCAGAGAACTAGGAATCTTCTTGAGAGAAAAAAATATCATGGTATCAAATAGAAGATAGTGGTCATTATGAAGGTTGTTACTTTAAAGATACTACTTGCTTCAAAAATAGATTTCTTTCATTTTCATTACAACTCTGAAAAAATATAACCTGCTACCAACTTATTCTAGGTTTGACTACAAACTTTAAAAAATTTGCAAATTACATTTCAGTTTGAAAAACTACCACTCTGCCTAGAAGCTGTCTTAATTAGTAAACATTAGTTGAATCTTATTTTTTTTTAATATAAAATCAAAATCTTGGTGAATTTCAAAGGGGTAGAAACATTGTTCTCTTTTTTTCTTCCCTGTGGTATAGCAACAATTCTTCCCTTCTGCAACAGCAACAATAATGATCCTACATTCAAAATTCTTTTTGTTATAGTGAAAATAGTATTATTTTAGAAGATGCTTGAAAATCAATTCCTGGTTTATGTCCTGTCCTCGTTATTCAGACCAAGATTGAAAGTAATGTGCAAGAAAGATGGATTTATTCACTCTCTCATGTATATGAGAGAAATTATCATGAAACAACCTAACATGCCAAATGTTGGGCTTTACTTATCCTCCTTGTTAATTAACAGCTTTGAAAAAGCTCTGAACTAGTCTTAGCAGTAGTTTTCCCAAATATTTCCCACGTATTTGTTTTTACCTTTTTATTTAACAGCTGTGTTTCAACTATTTTTTAATGTCTCTATATCTATCTACACACCTATGTAATATATACCATTAGATACCTAAAGATGTAATATATAAAGAAAAGAATTCTTGATGCTACACACCATATAAGACTATGCTACATATACTATAACAGAACATGCTGCCTACAACATACATTATGAGTGGATATATGTATTGTTATAAATATATAACTCCTATAGATAAATATAATCTAAATTATGGATGCTATAGATATTAATATAAATTATCATACTTTGTTACAGTACTGTGTAGTATTACCGCATACTGGCATATATTATAATATATGCTATATAGTATATACAGGATAATCATAATATATATCACAGATTATATAGTCTATATTAAACAGTATATTTTATATAATATTTTGTTAACTTTTCCAAGGCTTAATTCCGTAACAGGCAGTTATTCTTGCGGTAAGTTTTAAAGGCTTCCATAGAAACAAACAACAAGGAAACTACTGCTTAATACATCCAATTCTGTTTAATGTTGTCTTTAATTATTAAATAAGTGCCATAGCAGTATTTGCTCAGGAGAAAGCGTGCATTGGTGCCTGATGTAATACTGGGGTTCGACATTAATAGTAGCTGACAGAGTACCTCACACAGGATGTCAGATGCTCATCCAGCACTGTCCGTGCCAAATCATTTGTCCAAGTTCAGTGACCCGAGGGATACAAATAAACGTACCTGAAGAAAAAGTATTTTGCCCGTGGGACACAATTGCTGTATTGGGTTAGCACCTACTGTAGCAGGATTTAATAGCAACAGAATCCTTGAAACCGACACTTCAGCTGACAGGTTGACAGTAGAAAAGACATAAAGAAGGGAAGAAGAAAGTAAGAGGATATTATCTTGTGCATAAAATAAAACACTTATGAACAGTATATCACTTCATAATACAGGTCAATATTTGACAAAGACAGATGTTTAACTAAGTGTTTCTGGATATGCCAAAATATTATTTGCTTGTCATCACATTAATTAGAAGTATTCCTATTAAGATAAAGCTACAAAGTGAGACATATACATGACAAACATCCAGGTTTCCGTGTATTTGCTATTATATTGTTTTAGTTGAATAGTCAACAACTGAGCATTTTTTAGTCAGGCAGTATGTTTGCAAGATGCATACATATCCACCTATGCTCATCATTATATCTAGAACCTTGCTCATCTGCTTTTTTATACACCACTGAACTGGTAAGATATATAAAAAAAATATATATATATATATACACACACACACTTATAAAATGTATATTTTTTTAATATATAAAATAAATAGATTTGTTACAACTTATGTTAATTTAATCTCCAGTCCTTGGGAGAGGAATGACTGCCTCATTTATGCCCCAGTTTTAGAAGCTCTTATTTTTAATTATTTGAACTCACTTCCATGTTGGACTTCAGCCGCAGGTACAACATTTCATAGATTCACACAATGGTTTGGGTTGGAAGGGACCTTTAAGCCCAGTTCCAACCCTCCTAAGCATGGACACCTTCCACTAGATTTGGACATGAGTTAAATTGTTTTGGTCAAATATGCTATCCAGAGAAGTCATAGATACTCCATCCCTGCAGATGTTCAAGGTCAAGTTGGATGGATGAGGCTTTGAGCCTAGTTTCTTCTGAGGATCTGTGAAGTGTCCCCTATCTGTATGTAATGACAATGAACTCAAATTAACACTCTTTTTTGTTTACTTTCATTTAGTTCAACATTGCTTGGATACTAGGTACCAATACATAACTCTAATCTCTTGCAATTAGAGTTAANAGATATCTAAAGATATAATATATAAAGAAAAGAATTCTTGATGCTACACACCATATAAGACTATGCTACATATACTATAACAGAACATGCTGCCTACAACATACATTATGAGTGGATATATGTATTGTTATAAATATATAACTCCTATAGATAAATATAATCTAAATTATGGATGCTATAGATATTAATATAAATTATCATACTTTGTTACAGTACTGTGTAGTATTACCGCATACTGGCATATATTATAATATATGCTATATAGTATATACAGGATAATCATAATATATATCACAGATTATATAGTCTATATTAAACAGTATATTTTATATAATATTTTGTTAACTTTTCCAAGGCTTAATTCCGTAACAGGCAGTTATTCTTGCGGTAAGTTTTAAAGGCTTCCATAGAAACAAACAACAAGGAAACTACTGCTTAATACATCCAATTCTGTTTAATGTTGTCTTTAATTATTAAATAAGTGCCATAGCAGTATTTGCTCAGGAGCAAGCGTGCATTGGTGCCTGATGTAATACTGGGGTTCGACATTAATAGTAGCTGACAGAGTACCTCACACAGGATGTCAGATGCTCATCCAGCACTGTCCGTGCCAAATCATTTGTCCAAGTGCAGTGACCTGAGGGATACAAATAAACGTACCTGCAGAAAAAGTATTTTGCCTGTGGGACACAATTGCTGTATTGGGTTAGCACCTACTGTAGCAGGATTTAATAGCAACAGAATCCTTGAAACCGACACTTCAGCTGACAGGTTGACAGTAGAAAAGACATAAAGAAGGGAAGAAGAAAGTAAGAGGATATTATCTTGTGCATAAAATAAAACACTTATGAACAGTATATCACTTCATAATACAGGTCAATATTTGACAAAGACAGATGTTTAACTAAGTGTTTCTGGATATGCCAAAATATTATTTGCTTGTCATCACATTAATTAGAAGTATTCCTATTAAGATAAAGCTACAAAGTGAGACATATACATGACAAACATCCAGGTTTCCGTGTATTTGCTATTATATTGTTTTAGTTGAATAGTCAACAACTGAGCATTTTTTAGTCAGGCAGTATGTTTGCAAGATGCATACATATCCACCTATGCTCATCATTATATCTAGAACCTTGCTCATCTGCTTTCTGGTACACCAGTGAACTGGTAGGATATATAAAATATATATATATATATACACACACACACTTATAAAATGTATATTTTTTTAATATATAAAATAAATAGATTTGTTACAACTTATGTTAATTTAATCTCCAGTCCTTGGGAGAGGAATGACTGCCTCATTTATGCCCCAGTTTTAGAAGCTCTTATTTTTAATTATTTGAACTCACTTCCATGTTGGACTTCAGCCGCAGGTACAACATTTCATAGATTCACACAATGGTTTGGGTTGGAAGGGACCTTTAAGCCCAGTTCCAACCCTCCTAAGCATGGACACCTTCCACTAGATTTGGACATGAGTTAAATTGTTTTGGTCAAATATGCTATCCAGAGAAGTCATAGATACTCCATCCCTGCAGATGTTCAAGGTCAAGTTGGATGGATGAGGCTTTGAGCCTAGTTTCTTCTGAGGATCTGTGAAGTGTCCCCTATCTGTATGTAATGACAATGAACTCAAATTAACACTCTTTTTTGTTTACTTTCATTTAGTTCAACATTGCTTGGATACTAGGTACCAATACATAACTCTAATCTCTTGCAATTAGAGTTAATTACCGTGCACGAATCTATAAAATTGAACTATTAATCATGATAAAAACCAAAGAGATCATTACATCACTGATGTCATACAAGGTTAAACGTGCTGTGGAAAAATGCAATTCTCATCTTTCTTGCATTTCTGAATTTAAGCACAAGTAATTTTGGGATACTATTATTTTACTGTATAAATCAAGATACGAGCATTAACATAAAGTTCTAATATTATTGTTCTTGAAAATAACTTCCAGAAATGTATGGAAAAAAAGTATTTTATGTTAAAGAATATAATTAATGACTGTCAAGAAAGTTTTGTGTCTAGTAATTATATATGGAATTTACTTTAGGCATGAGTTGTTTCCTGTCATAAATTAAGGCAAAAAATTATGAAGCTAAAATATCACAGTAAAATCAAGTTAGTGGTTTGTAGATCATTAATTTGTGCAGTCTTGAAGCACAGCACCATTAATACTTTAAAGAACAAGTTAGTTGTCTTCAGGTATGGTCAATATTTAAGGTTTGTTTGGTTTTTTTAAACTATTCATTTAAATGAATTCACCTTTATTGCAAAGCAGTGTATTTTAACATATATTTAATCACAAGTGTGCCAAGTGCAGTTGACTGCTTGGTTAATTTAAAAAAACAACCACTAAAAGTAAAATAAAATGGCAACTACCATGTAGGACTGCAAATGCAGACATTTATATTTATTTTCATCATGACATAGTTTTATTTTGCATTTTTAAGTGGGGTCAAAATGGGAACTTTTCTTACAGACACTTTGTCAACATATATAGAAAAAAATAATGCTCAAAAACCATAAAATAGAAGTCTGACAAGTAAAATAAGTATATGTAGCTAGTACCAACTCTATTAACACTTTTTCAGAAATACATCCATTTCTAGAGCTTCCCTTTAAGAAATCAAATTTGAGATTTTTTTCAACAAGCCAAGAAAATGTGCTAAGATATCATGTGCTTCTATAACACTTTTTAATCTGAAGACCTGAGTTGAAAAATTAAACTACCTTGTCCCATATTAATTTATTCACGTTGTAGAAAGTAGCGTATTATATCATTTGTACTTACAGAAGCAACAGCGAGACAACTTTCCCAAAGCCACAAGGTCAGGCAGATATACATAACTCAATGTATCTTAAGTTTAATGTTCTAAGACTTAGTCGGAGCATCCTCTACTCAAGAAATTCTTGTTTAAAGAAAAAATCAGTCCTCCAGATCACTTTGTACACACGACTATCACTGGTTTTGGCTTTTCAAGAGCCCATTATTAATGAAAAAAATTACAGACTTCACATATTATTGTATAACTGAATGAAACCCACTGTCTGTATATAAAGTTCTGTATGAAAAGTGAACAATAGTTTCTCTGGGTTTCTCTATCTTAATTCTTAAGCAAGGAAGCGCCAAGATGTCCTGACTATTAAAAAAAAGAAATCAAATCTCATGAAACATGTATGTTCACTCTAGGGAAATAATCTACCGTGTTTTACTGCAGAAACTGACCCACTTTAAACACAGTCTTATACATTTCTATAGCTTTTCAACAAAACTTAGAGGAATTTCCTGTTCTATTTTTATACACAGGCATTTTTTCGTTTTGGTAAAGCCAACACCCCTGACTTAGAAATTTTATAATGCAAAGTAATATATGACCAGGGATGAAATTTCACTCCAGAATTTTAATTTACATACATACTCATATATGCAGGCATATTTAAAAGTAAATTTATGTACATAAACAGATATAATATGCACGTATACTTACAATTACATATGCGCACAGATACAGGTGGACAGAAAGAGAGGTTAATTCAGAGAAGTCCATTATGCAAAAGGAAAATTGAACTGGAAGTGTAAAGTTTGAAACAACCTAAAATCCAGCTCATACAATTCAAAAAAAGAGTATGTTTGGCCTGCTCTTAAGATGGAAATTAAATTGCTTTTAAATAAATTTTGGAATATCCAATAGAAAAGCTTTTTGTCTCCTTATGTGTAATCCTTATTTGCAAAGAGAAGGGAATGATCCCTGACCTGGTTGTCAGGCAACTGCATGAAATGACAAAACATTTTCTTAAGATGTGCTTCCCTTGGTACGACGAGTCCTTGCAGGGAACAGATCCCAAGGCACAGTGCTCTCTGAACCTGATCATAAAAGAGTATTCTAGAGAGATCAAGTAAATGCGATGGTGACTTCAGTTGTATAAACTGCAGTCCCTTTATGACCGTATTCTTTATAATGTTGAGTAACTACAAATCAGAGAAAACAGCAAGGTCTGTTCAGCTTCATCCCAGCACTGGGATGTAAAACAACTCACTCTCATGCCTGGAATAAAAGAATGGACATTGATCCACCGAGGGAACACATACTTTGCTTTACTAGTGACAAGAAACATTAAAGCTAGGAAGCATTACTGCGAGGGTTTTTTTTTTCCCCTTTCTTTTCTAAATCCTCGACCTTTAGCACAAAAACGCCTGTAAAATCCAATGTCTTCTCCGATATTTTTTTTATGTGCAAACTGGAAAGAAGTTTCCTTTTAATTTGAGATGCTGTTAATGAGTTTTTGAACTGTAGTTCTCTAAGATGTAACAATCAAGGACAGATCTCACTTTAGATGTACATCAACAATTCAGTATAAGACTAAAATTTCAGAATAGCAATATTGTTAAAGCCACACTTACATCATATATACATTAAAGATTAATTTATTCACCATTATTTTTCTTAATTCTATCATTTTGTGGGTTAGTCTAAAAACAACAGGCATGAAGATAAGCAGGGATTCCCCCAATCATCATCTTCAAGAAATGAAAAAGTTAATCACACTGAAAACAAGTGGCAATTAATGTCCCATCGGAAGGCAGTTAAGTAATCGTCAAAGAAGACAAAATTGACTTCTACANCTGACAAGTAAAATAAGTATATGTAGCTAGTACCAACTCTATTAACACTTTTTCAGAAATACATCCATTTCTAGAGCTTCCCTTTAAGAAATCAAATTTGAGATTTTTTTCAACAAGCCAAGAAAATGTGCTAAGATATCATGTGCTTCTATAACACTTTTTAATCTGAAGACCTGAGTTGAAAAATTAAACTACCTTGTCCCATATTAATTTATTCACGTTGTAGAAAGTAGCGTATTATATCATTTGTACTTACAGAAGCAACAGCGAGACAACTTTCCCAAAGCCACAAGGTCAGGCAGATATACATAACTCAATGTATCTTAAGTTTAATGTTCTAAGACTTAGTCGGAGCATCCTCTACTCAAGAAATTCTTGTTTAAAGAAAAAATCAGTCCTCCAGATCACTTTGTACACACGACTATCACTGGTTTTGGCTTTTCAAGAGCCCATTATTAATGAAAAAAATTACAGACTTCACATATTATTGTATAACTGAATGAAACCCACTGTCTGTATATAAAGTTCTGTATGAAAAGTGAACAATAGTTTCTCTGGGTTTCTCTATCTTAATTCTTAAGCAAGGAAGCGCCAAGATGTCCTGACTATTAAAAAAAAGAAATCAAATCTCATGAAACATGTATGTTCACTCTAGGGAAATAATCTACCGTGTTTTACTGCAGAAACTGACCCACTTTAAACACAGTCTTATACATTTCTATAGCTTTTCAACAAAACTTAGAGGAATTTCCTGTTCTATTTTTATACACAGGCATTTTTTCGTTTTGGTAAAGCCAACGCCCCTGACTTAGAAATTTTATAATGCAAAGTAATATATGACCAGGGATGAAATTTCACTCCAGAATTTTAATTTACATACATACTCATATATGCAGGCATATTTAAAAGTAAATTTATGTACATAAACAGATATAATATGCACGTATACTTACAATTACATATGCGCACAGATACAGGTGGACAGAAAGAGAGGTTAATTCAGAGAAGTCCATTATGCAAAAGGAAAATTGAACTGGAAGTGTAAAGTTTGAAACAACCTAAAATCCAGCTCATACAATTCAAAAAAAGAGTATGTTTGGCCTGCTCTTAAGATGGAAATTAAATTGCTTTTAAATAAATTTTGGAATATCCAATAGAAAAGCTTTTTGTCTCCTTATGTGTAATCCTTATTTGCAAAGAGAAGGGAATGATCCCTGACCTGGTTGTCAGGCAACTGCATGAAATGACAAAACATTTTCTTAAGATGTGCTTCCCTTGGTACGACGAGTCCTTGCAGGGAACAGATCCCAAGGCACAGTGCTCTCTGAACCTGATCATAAAAGAGTATTCTAGAGAGATCAAGTAAATGCGATGGTGACTTCAGTTGTATAAACTGCAGTCCCTTTATGACCGTATTCTTTATAATGTTGAGTAACTACAAATCAGAGAAAACAGCAAGGTCTGTTTAGCTTCATCCCAGCACTGGGATGTAAAACAACTCACTCTCATGCCTGGAATAAAAGAATGGACATTGATCCACCGAGGGAACACATACTTTGCTTTACTAGTGACAAGAAACATTAAAGCTAGGAAGTATTACTGCGAGGGTTTTTTTTTTTCCCCTTTCTTTTCTAAATCCTCGACCTTTAGCACAAAAACGCCTGTAAAATCCAATGTCTTCTCCGATATTTTTTTTATGTGCAAACTGGAAAGAAGTTTCCTTTTAATTTGAGATGCTGTTAATGAGTTTTTGAACTGTAGTTCTCTAAGATGTAACAATCAAGGACAGATCTCACTTTAGATGTACATCAACAATTCAGTATAAGACTAAAATTTCAGAATAGCAATATTGTTAAAGCCACACTTACATCATATATACATTAAAGATTAATTTATTCACCATTATTTTTCTTAATTCTATCATTTTGTGGGTTAGTCTAAAAACAACAGGCATGAAGATAAGCAGGGATTCCCCCAATCATCATCTTCAAGAAATGAAAAAGTTAATCACACTGAAAACAAGTGGCAATTAATGTCCCATCGGAAGGCAGTTAAGTAATCGTCAAAGAAGACAAAATTGACTTCTACACCCTTAATCAAAACAGGACAATTATTTCTCCTCTCCAACATGTTTTATTCAGTTCTGTCTCACCTGATCCTCACCATCACTTAGGAAAAGGGACATACAAAAGCGAAATCATACATGCATGCAAACATATCCGAGATCGTGATCCCATAGCTCCAGGGAAGATTCTAACAATAAACCCTTTGGAAGCAAAACAAAACAAAAAATAGATTCACCACATCCCAACCACCCCAAAACTTCATGTTGTTTTTCTGATGGTAAACAGATTTACTACATTAATTACCTGGTGGTGAAATACCAATTAAATTATTCACATTCCCAGAAAACAAAGGGCTCCTCAACCATTCACTGGTTTCATGTATGTCCAAAAAGAACCCCCAAGCTATACTGTTGCTGACTTATAAGATACAATTTTTTTCATGTTGTGGACATCAACCCCAAGCCACCTCTTGCTGCAGGAGTAATAAGCACTTATAAAAGCAGTAGATGTGTTGTCAGCACTGCTAAACTTTTCAGAAAGGTAAAATGAATGCCGAGTAGCACAGCTTACCTCATTCCTCTGGGACATGTCTGCCGATGAATGTCCTTTCTAGACAGATGACTGAAACATCTGGGGCCTGGAGCAGCCTGATCCAGTGGGACACATCCCTGCCCACAACACAGGGGTTGGAACTGGATGATCTTTACAGTTGCTTCCAACCCAAACCATTTTATGATTCTATGATTCTGTGAAATAGTTTCAGTGACCTTTTCAGCCAACACTTCAAATATTTAAATAAAGGTGTGCCATGTGCAAAGAAATGTTGGGTTTGACATAACAAGGAATCAGTGGCAGTGGCAGATGTGACAGGATCACAAGGCTTTTTCTCACTGAAAATTCTGAAATATAGCAGACTGCTTTTGTGGACAGCTTTGCTGGGCTGGTAACTGAAATGCAGCAAATACCTGCTATGTGGACCACAACTGCCTGAAATAAATTCATATTGTAATTGATTAAGTGTGATTTAAAGATGACTGGTTTTAGGATCACATGTGAAAAAAACACATCTCTCATTATTTTTGTGGCTAGGATGTTACTTATTTAAACACTTAACATGTTTTTTGGTTTTTTTTTGAGAGTAGTGCTGAGCAGTACTTTGCCATCATGTGATCAGCTTATGAGTTTCTTTTGTTTTTAAGCTGTTGAAACTTCCCCTGGCAAAGAAACCTACTGTTCTGCAATAGCTGCCTTGGAGTAGAGGAGTACATACACAAAACATCAGTGTGAAGTATTATTCACACCAGGAATCCACAAGGAACAGACAGCTACTGGATGAGATTTTTGAAGGATAGGTAAAATCTTAAAAGCTAAAACTGGAGCAGAGAGCACCACCACTAAAAGAAATAAGAATGTCTGTTTGCTTTTTGAAATGCTTCAAAAAGCAAGGAAAAGCAAACTGACATAAGTAAACCACTTTCAGTCTAGAGAAATTTGTGATGCGCTGCTGTGTGTAGTAAAAGAAAAATGAGCATTTACAAGTTACAACTACTTTAAAGACTTCATGCAAGAGGAAAGCATAAAAGCATTGCATCAGGCTATTGACTGTTCCTAAGGCACTAGTTCATGAAAGATTTGCACCTCAACAAGATGAGACATATGAGCTCCTAAATTAAACCAGTAATAACTTTTATACAAAGAAGCAAAAATATTCTCACCATTCTCTCTTTCTTTCTGCTTTCTTGTATGTGACCCATGAGAAACTTGAAGATCCCTAGGAGTCACTGAGCTTACCTCTACCAAATGCTTCTCTCTGCTGTAGTGATCAAAGTAGTGGACAAAATGTTGTTTTACCATTTAAAGAATATTTATCCTGCTGAGAGTAGCACAAATAAGGGCTGCAACTAACTTTCTGTGACTGTACGCAAGCTATAAAAATTTAACTCAGTTCCACCTACAAAAACTTTCGCTTGGATTCTAAGAGCCAAGACTCTCTCTATTGCCATCTCTTTAATTCTGTGTTTTTGTCAATGCTTCTTCGGTGCTCAAAAATGGACTACCTGTGATATCAGTTAGGAAAAAAACCAACCAACCAAACATCTTTTATTGTTTGAGTAAGCAGATTCAAAATTGTATTACTAAACGATAAGTATACATGGACTCCTACTGTTCCATTTTTACAGTTACTCTTATGAGTTGTATTGCACTTCAACCATGTTTACATGTTATTTTTTCCCCATGTTAATTGCCCCTTAATTCTTAACTTGTTTTGAAACCTAATCTGCCATGAAGGTACATGAAAAAGAACAGACTGAGAAAATACTTGAGAATGGCTGTTGTTTACAAAGAAACTAATTTATAGTATGCAGTTACTGATCAGGTAGAACAATAGTTCAAAAACCAGACTGTATTACAAAGCATTTCTTCAAACATCCATTTTGGATTATTGCTGAAATATACTAATTGGTCTATTCTAGACTAATTTACAAACATTCATAAAATAGTGGAAAATGCATGCTTTAGAAACCTGGTACATTTCATGCCTCTGGACTAAAACCAATATGAAGATGGAAGCAGATGACGGGCATTTATAATGTAGATTAGTAGTGCTTAGAGTTTTTCTTCTTTTGTACTGACAGGCTCTTCAGTTTTTTTCTCATTTCTTTCAGGTGATTTTTTATCTTCAGGTTTAGTCCATGGAGGGCTGTGCAACTTCTGGTAAAGGTGAAAATAGCATCAGTGTAAGCATTAAATACACAATGTGCACATACATATACAGTAAAAAAAGAATGCTAAAAATTGATGGCAATAGTGCATACAGAACTGTTTTTCTGTTAAACTGAAGTACCAGTCTTCAATAACTATAACAGATTATGATATTCAACTCCATCTAGAAATTGATATTGAAGTCTACTGAAGGAAGAACACTCCACAATATTTGAAAGCGCAAATCCACGTAAGTCCGATGCTGCTTTATAATCATGGTAGTTTTTCTTTTTCTCTTAGTCTATCAAATGAAGAACTGAGGTGTAGAACATGCTCAAGACTTTTCTGTTGTTAACACAGCTGAATACACATAGCTACACATAACTGCAGACACGTAATTACTTTGGAAATCTCTCCCTTCTCCTGTTTTCAGTCCTATGGACATCATGTCAACAAATTAAGTCATTTGACTACTAGGATAAATGGAGTTCTTCAAGTATTAAATGGTTTTGCAAATTGTTAATAACCAGAAGCCATTTTGAACAGACAAATTTTAATCCGGAGCAATCAAAGTCTGAATTGAGTAAGCAGTTGCTGTTTCAAGAGCGCAGAACGTATAAACACGCTTGAAGCAATTAAATGCTTTACAAGACCTTGTAATAAAAATCCAAGAATTCCTCAGAAAGAGAATACCTGAAAGCTTGTCTCTGTGTCTGCTGTCTTCAAATTAGATGTTGAATTATTGCGATTCCCCAAACATGTCTTGCCAACCTGTCAATACAGACATAAGAAATAACTACTTCTTATTTTTTTCCTGAAATATTCATGGTTTTCCTAAAAAAAAAAAAAAAATCAGTGTTTTATTTTAGCCTAGTTGGAACAAAAATGGAATGAGACAAAGTTACTGTAGCTAAGTGAATCCCATACTCCCATTATCATTATAATAGTCTAATGTGGCTGTAAATTTAACAACTTAACATTTATCTAGCTTTTTTTTCTCTCATCACAAATAGTGAAGTTTATTCCTACATTGGTCCCATGGAACAGATGAATAATTATAATTATCTGTTACGGATGAGGAAACAGTAAGAAACAGACAAAAACTAGCATTACATTGAGAACTCCTCTACCACTACTGCCTTGTCTGAACTGCTACATCTCTTATGTATAATAATACCTGAGTGGGAATATGTATAATAATTCCCTGAAGGGGAATTCAGATGACTCTGAACATATCTAAAAGCTTGTTAGATTCATCGCTGTCATTTTATTCCAGCAATAATGTCATTTTCTTCACCAATATGCTTTTTAATATGAGAGCAAACAGAATTGAACAGCACAAATAAAATTAATTACATAGTACATTTTTAAACCAAACAGATCTTATGTTACGAGTCTTCAGCAGAGATTCACCCCGGCAATGAAATTTCTGCTGTAATCAAATTTAAGTCCCTTCAGGAGTGGGATTAATGATGCCATAAGCAAAGAAATTAAAATGTGAAATACAGTAAAATGCCAACATGGCTTCACTAAGGGCCAATCACACCTGACAAATTTGGTGGCCTTGTTTTAGGGAAGAGTAACTGACGTGTGATGTCAGTCCCGCACTGCATCCTTGTCTCTATATTGGAGAGACATTGATTTGAGAGATGGGCCACTTGGTGGATAATCAATTGGCTGGATGGTTGCACACAAAAGAGTTGTGGCCAACAGCTCAACGTTCAAGTGNGGGCACCCTCAGCAAGTTTGCCTATGACAGCAAGGCGTCTGGCGCAGCTGACATGCTGAAGGGAAGGGATGCCATCCACAGGAGCCTTGCTAGGCCTGAGAGGTGGGCCTGAATGAACCTCATGAAGTCGAACAAGGCTAAGTGCAAGTTCCTACACATGGGTTCAAGGCAATGCCAAGTGCAAATACAGGCTAGGGAGAATGGATAGACACCAGCCCAGAGGAGAAGGACTTGCATGTGTTGGTTGATGTGAACCTCCACCTGACCCAGCACTATGCACCTGCAGCCTAGAAAGCCAAATGTGTCCTGAGCTGCATAAAAAGGAGCATGACCAGCAGGTCAAGTGAGTTGATTCTCCTTTCTACTTTTCTCTGATGAGACTTCATCTGGAGTACTATGTTTGGTTCTGGGGCCCCCAACATAAGAAGGAAAGGGACCTGTTAGAGCAAGTCCAGAGAAGGGCAATGATGATGATCAGAGGGCTATGCGAACAGGCTGAGAGTAGGGGTTGTTCACCATCTGGAGAACGTAAGGCTCTGGGAACACCTTATAACAGCCTTACAGTATGTAAAGGGGGCAATGGGAAAGCTTGGGAGCGACTTTTTACAAAGGCGTGTAGTGATAGGACAAGGCGTAATGGCTTTAAACTGAAAGAGGGTAGATTTAGATTAGATATAAGGAAGAAATTCTTCGCTATGAGGCTAGGGAGGCACTGGCTCAGGTTGCCCAGAGAAGGCATGGATGCCCCACCCCTGAAGGTGTTCAAAACCAGGTTGGACTGGGCTTTGAGCAACCTAGTCTAGTGGAAGGTGTCCTTTCCCATGACTGTGAGTTTGGAACTGGATGATCCTTAATGTATCTTCCCACTCAAACCATTCTATCAGTCTGTGATAAAATATAGATAAACCTTGGGCCTTACTTTAAAATGTGTTCACATTGGAATTTCTCTGCTTGTTTTGATATTAAAATTGATGCATTCAAACTGCGTGAAAATAAATATGGGGTGTTCAAGTTATCAAGACTCTTTAAACAAAGCAGTAATTTTGTTTGCTTTGAATTTTAACTTAATTCTTCCTCTGAAATCCTTCCTGTTTAGCATAAACCCTTGAAGATTTCCAGTGCTAAGTCAAAGCTAGACAAAACACTTGTGGTGCATCAGACATGATTCAACATACTAGTAAAAGAAGGTGAAAGAATCATTAGTATGTGGACATGAGATTTGCTCATAGGAATATGAATGCAATTGTGCCTTCAACATGAAACTCCCAATAACATTTACTACCAGATCTGCTGACATTTCTAAAACCTTTTCTTTTTTAATATGACGGTTAATAATATTGGCCTAGGAAAGCAAAAGCTATATGTGTCTATGAGAGCAGAGGAATCATAAACAACAAAGAAAAAAAAACCTTTCTAAATGCTGTGTTTTGTAGTATTTTTTTGGACAGGCTTTCTTAAGAAAATGGAAAGTAAATCTGAATTCTTTCTATAGCAGCTTAAATCACGACACGACAAAAATTGCCTCACTCAGCACAAAACACTAAAAATAAACACCCTTCATGCAAATTAAATATCAAGAAATTTTATAAATATCTTTCAGTAGAAATGACATTAGATTGGAGTTAATTAAAAAGCAAGAGATTGACAAAGGGGGAGAAAATTCATTAAGTTTTTGCACTTGAGAAATTCTGACAGTCCCTTGCCTGTAAGAAAATTGATCTATGAACAGGTGTGAAAACGAAAATGAAACATGTTATTAAGAAATCTACTTGGAGAGGAGACAGCTGCCTCCCTTCTGAAAGCATCTAGAGAGACAGTGGTACTGCCAAGAATTTTATAATACATTAGGGGGGATTTAGTCATGTTTAAGCTGCTGAAATGAGCCTCTGAGATGGTGCAGTTGAAGTGATTGATGGTGGGGACTCTTTTTCAAACTTTTCCCACTATTGAAAGTAATTAATAGAAGTTGGTTTAATATCAAATAATACGGAATAATCATGTAGTGCTTATTAAAAAAATCTATTGATAAAGCATCTACTCCTTTTATGAAAAAATGAATTAACAGGTAGTTTATGTTGTCAAAGACTTAAGAATGTGATTAAAAATCTTGAATATTAATACTTCAAAAGCTTAAATGCGTAGTCCAGGCAGAACTTGTATTTAAAATGCTAGTGAGCAAGATTTTAAAAAATGTTTTCAGCTTAGTCATGTTTAGAAAAATTTGAGGGTTTCAGAGACATATAGGTGAGTATCTTGAGGACAAAAATGTTACAATTCAAAAAAGTAACATTATTTCAGGTTCTATAATGAAGAGCACAAAAATAACACTAATATGAACTAATTTTCAAATCCATAATTTTACTCTAACTGTATATACCGAAAAATTTTAGGTAACCTATTTCACCAAGAAAATATACAAGATCAGAATCAAAACCTATTAATTGTAATTACTAAAAGTATAGGTCAAGTATCTAAGATATATGCAAAGAAGGAAAAACAGGATGCCTTAGATAAAATAAATGCTTATGATAAACCCAATGTTTTTAAAGTGACTAATCTCTCATACTTTTTTCATAGACCAGATAACAAAGGCCATGTTGGTAGGAAAACAAAAGCGAAGATTTATATCTGTAGTATTTAACAGGTTTTTTTTCCCTCGCCTTTGTTTTCCTTTATAGTAACACACCATATGGATTGCTGTTGGAGAAAGATAGTAGAATGGGACAGTTTTCCAAAGAAAGTAACTCCCGTGTCCTTATGTTGTTAAAGCATAAGGCACACATTATTGATTCCTTGTCACTGTGAAACCTTGCACATCATTAACAAATAAATCACAGATCGAACAACAGTGATGATTTTCAATACGCCATCAGTCAACAGCAATTCAATAGCCAGAATTGTAACCAGCCACTGTGGATGAGCTGTGTACATCCACCGGCTCACGGCTTAAAGTCAATTCAGTTCCTAAAGCTGAAACAGATGAGTATAACAGCATCTTCTGCTATAAACATAACTTAGATTTAAAACAACCTAAACTGCATTTCCTACATATACACCATTATGCGTATATACAAACACATGCAACTATGGAATCAGAGAATCCTTTAGGTTGGAATAGAACTTTAAGATAATCAAGTTCAACCCTTAACCCAACACTGCCAACTTCGCCACGAAACCATATATACCCGCATGTATACTTATGTGCTTATATATACATATCCAGAGGTGTATATATATGTAAGTACCCATATATCTGTATATATAAACACATGATTATAAAAATTTACACATATCATCTTTACTTCAGCTGAAGACCAGCTCAAACAATTGGGGAAATATAAAACCAATGTGCTACAATACCTTTCACAGTCATGAATGACATCTAGGAAAAAAACCCAAATATTAAACCTTTTTTTTTTTTTTTTGTGCTAGTTCCCTCTGTGCCAAGTGGTGGAAAGATTGTTCTGTTAGGTCTTCTGTGTGAGTCTCTCTTTCAGTCAGATTAATTCCTGTGAGAGGTATGCTAATCACATCATACAGTATAATAGCCTGACATGGTGGAAACCAGAAAAAAGCAAAAATAATTGCTTTCAGGAAATGAAGGGGTTGAAATGTTGTCAGTGTAGGTTTTCTATTTTATGAAGATGAGATTTTACAAGTGTCTGCTGGAAGAGATACTGAAATTTTGCCAAGCTTTGAATTGAGGCTTTAGCTTCTCAGGGATGTGAGGGTGAACTCTGTTTCTCTCACAGGAGCAGGCTCTCCCACTGCCCTGTTGGTGAAGTAAAGAAGAGGAAAGGAGCAGTAAGATGCTGACTCTGAAAACCTCTGTGCTGGACACTAGGTCATGCACAAACTCTCTGATGCCATGGGATACAGCAGAGCTCAGCCTTGCCCCTCATAACTTGCCGTCTTCACTCCTTCTACCTTCAAGGAGGAGGAATCACAGTACAAAACAATAATCCTCTCAACGTACGTCTGTCCAGAGATAGAGACATCTGGGCAAAAAGCAGCTTTCTCCATTTCTCACATAAGATAATTTGCTTTTCTTCCAAATAATGGATATTTCTTTAAATATTATTACTAAAAAAGCTAATACATGCTAAGAACATAACAAAAGACTAAAAGCATCCAGGTAAGAACAATGTTCAGAAGGTTTAAAAAACAATGTAAGGCAGTAAGTCTCAAAAAACCCCATCTCAAGTTGGTCTTATTGCTTTGGTGCAGCTCCACCAACTGCTTTTGTACCATCATAACAAAGCAGGCTGTAATTTAAAACCTTGTCAGCAATACTTATGTTCATTTATTGCAGCATTTTTGGATTCCTAGAAAGACATTAATCAAGTGACAAAGATACAGCGCTGACAGCAATATCCTCAAACTCAAACTTCATTAGTTAAGTTTATTTCCTGCCATTTGCATTTAGAACAAAATGGGCTGTTGATTCTGAACTACATTCTGTGCTTTACTCTGCCTTCGAGGAGTCCAAGGTGTTTCAAAAGGAATGGGGATGGCAGACAAAATTCCCTATTTTGAATATACCTCTGCAAAAACCCAGTATGGCATATAGGCATTTAAAACACAATGCAAGCTAAACACATTTTTACGCTAAGTTCTCAATTCTCCAAAAATCTCCTTATGCTTCAAACTGTTGTTTTGGAGATTCACTGAGTATTTACTCTATTTTTATCACAAAACATCAAGCAAGATCTAATGTTTGAATACTCAAAAATGCTCTAAAACACAGCTGTCAGAATTTGAAGTAGTGAAAGCTAAACATTTCCCAATGAAAAGGCTTCAGGAAAAAGAAATTCTGGAAAAAAAATGTTCAGGTTTGTTTCATAATTAGAAATGCCTCTTCACTGTTTTCACTGTTATAAGCTCTTTTCAAATTGTATAGTTTCTTCTTAACATGTCCTTAAAATGTAGGTTTGCCAATGTTTACAATTTTTATGACTAAAGAAAAGGTAAGTCTTGCTTTTCTTCTATGTGGAGGAGTTGGCTTGTGGGCATCTGCTGCTCAGAGATTGGCTGAGCATCAGCTAGCGGGTGGTGAGCAATTGCGTTGTGCATCAATTGTTTTGTATATTCACTTCTGGTTTTATCATCCCTTCTTTTTGTGTTCTATTAAACTTTCTTTATCTTAATCCATGACTTCTACTTTCTTCCAGATTCTCTCCCCCATCCCACTGCGGGGAGTGAGTGAATGCCTGAGTCGTATTTAGCTGTCTGCTGGGTTACACCGCAACACAAAAACTTTAAGAAACACATTAATGATCTATTTGTTCTTGCAAATAAAATTTTCATACAGCAAATGCATTTGGCCTTGAGCAACATATTTTGTATAAGAAAAAGGAAAAAAATAATATCTAGAACACTAAGTGAGAAATTGAACAAGATAGGAAAATTGAGGTGGGGCACATGTCTTGAAATGCTGTCTATGAGTTCAGTGCACAGCTTGATTAAATCATTGTCTTTATGTGAAATTCTGTATATAAAATATGCCGCTTGATCAGTAAATGATGCAAAATTTCAGAAGTTACGGTATTCAGTTCACCTAGTGAATTATATAGGAGAGCTGGAAAGGTTCACAGCTGGATGTATAAATTATAAAGGTGGATCAGCCAAGTGTGCATCTTCATTTAAAAAGTGTTTCCAAAAAGTCAGTTAAAATTCAGCATGTCCCCTGGCTATTTAAACTATGCAATTTGATCTGCAAGCCACTGAACAATGTAACCAAAAGGGTATTTCACTGCTTCAACGCAGCGAATGAGAACTGGCTTTATTGCTCAAGTAATCATCCAGCATATCACAAGTGGACAGGAAATCAAGAAATTTAAGTAAGTGATACTATACTCAGCTTTTATAATTAGAAAATAATTCCCCCACTGCTAAAGGATATCAGAGAGATTTAGTAGACCAAATGATGCAGCTTCGGCATTCCTTCACATCACTGCAGCCCTCCTTTTGGCTTCAGCTGGCACTAAGGCAGAAACGTGGGATGTTTGCAGAGTACAATGGAGAAGAAAGGACTCACCTACTCCTGAAGAAACTAAACCAGGTAGGGGAGAAAAGGACGGCACAATTACGCCAACTGACAAACTAGATCTCTTAATAAAAGTGATACTCTGCTGTATCATTCCTGTCCCATCACCTTCACAAAGCACTAGGTCTACTATAGGCAAAAGGAGGACAACGATATGTTCACTTACAATGGCAACGATTATCTTAAACTACTCTAACGCACAAAGCAGAAAAAGTAGTTTAACACCACTGAATTTTCACTGTGCTTGGATGAGATATCTCTTTGGAATTATTCAGACAAATCTGCATGTCCAGGTCTTTCTTGTATTATTGGTTCAAATGACCTGAAGCCTTCATTAGACAAACATGCTTAAAATTAGGTAAAACATTCAAATGGAATTAATTAAAAGTGAAAAAACTTAGCAATTTGTATTTTAAAAAAAGGAAAGGGCTATATTTCCTCATTAGACAAAATCTACAAATTCTACCATACTTGGCAATGAATTTGATGTTTGCATTCTTACTAAATCCTGTCTAGCACATAAGCTGCAGATTTCTCACATTTTAAAAGGGCTAAGTTCTACTTATTCATGTAAAACAAATTGTTACTACTTGTACCTGAGAATGACAAATTTATTGCGTCATGACATTTTAGGTCTATACTACATGAAGCACATAATTCTCTGCTAGTTTTTTTTTCCCCCACATTGAATTGATATTTTGATTTTTTTATATTTTTTCTTTTGCCTCCACTCACAAAAATGCAAACTATCCAATTTCTAAGGTGACATGTAACCAGAGACTTCGGAAATCAAAATTCTGCACTGCCATATAATTACACCTTCAATGAAATCTGCTGAACATGATTTGAAGTTTTAGTCTTTTTTTCACTTCTCACAATAATACCCCCACTTCCATGAAACACTTCTTTAATAGTTCTTTTTTTACATTTATGATTTACTTATATGCAGAATAGATGATATTCTACTAAAATGTTATTCTGCAGTGGAAAGAACACTGTTAGCCAAGTTAAGTCCTCAGTTTATTCAAGGACACATTTTATCAGATCTACTCATGAATTTATAAAAGATATCTACTTCAGTTTCCTTTGACTCTTCTTTGACTTCTATTTAGAAGATATATATATTAAAAATAAAAAATATAAAAATATAAATCAGTATGTATATGAAAAGTACATATGTTTTCATAAGACAACTCTGCAGTTCTTCACAACTCTCTCCTATTTTAGAGCACAGTATATTGAGTGGATAGTTTAAACTAAGTTGATGTAACTTCTTTTAACCTTCATAGTGTTCATTTAGGGAAAAGAATTACTGGGTTCATTTTAAGAATTTTATCAGGTTGAAATTTTATTATAATGATCATTGCTTTTTTTTTCTTTCATTACTCCTTTGAGAAAGCTATGGGAGAGTACAACACGATCAAAGCTCTGCAATTGAAACCAATAGAGAAAAATGAAGTTAAATGCTGTGGTTGCCTAGAAACGTGTACAAGCTTTGCTCCAATACTCAGTGTCCTTTGTCACTGAATGATTAATGAACACATAGTGTTTGTTTACTGCATGAAATTAAGGCAGTAAATAAAAGCATTATCACTTTTATTTATCAGAAAAGACTACAAGGACAAAATCTAAGATGCAAACAGAAAAAATAATCACTTTATAAATTGTTTGATGGTTTAGCACTACCAAATACGCACATAGAGAACTATTTGTTATGAAAAAAGGGATAGAGTACATTGTGGTATAAAAGCCAAAAAAAGAGAAAAAGGTCCCAAAATCTTTTTGGAAGAGAGAAAAGGTAAATTATACTAGGAAAAGAGCTCTGAGAACTCTAGTTCCATGTAGAGACTTTCACGAGTCAGTCACTGGGAAATAGCTCCAGACTAGACCAAGACAAAATAGTACTGACAAAATTCCTCTAATAAAATAATAATAATCTAAAATAATGGAAAACTTTGGCCTCTGATGATTTGAAATAATCAAGACGATATATTTCAGGATATCCTACCCACTTCTGGCTACTGCATACCCCATGTCAAATCTCCCTAAAGCAAAGGTGTCAGCATATCTAATTTTATTGTCAGCCAATATAATTTGCAAACAAAATTTCATATGTATTTTTTTTCCAATGTCAACTACAATAATTAGTATAAACACACATAAAACCATAAAGACAAAAATTGCAATGGGATTAAAAATCTGAGAGAGAGAAACAGAGAGAGAAGTAGCCACACAGACTGAAAAAAAAAATACTAGGAACTAGGTCTCCCTTTATTTCTTGCCTTAAGGACTGAAACACTATATGTTCTTCTCTGGTCAGTCTTTACTAGAGTAATTCTTCCAAAAGATAAATCACATCTTGTTTATCAGGGAAGAATTAGATGATCTTTGCAAAACTCTGACAAAGTGTAGCAGAGAAAGGGAGAAAAGTATCTAAAAAAATAGAATTATTGAATGGTCCTCTAGCAAGAAAAAATAATACTTTGAGTGCAGCCACAGTTTGAGTACCTCTCTAAAATATTATGCATATTGTGTATTACCTGAGCTATATATGTATCCTTCACATTTAAGACCAGACTCTTGCAATCTGTCTCCTGTGCCAGAGGCAAAGCTGCTTCACTCTGCTGGTTGCTGCACCTCAAAACAGTTCCATACTGGGAACAGCTTCACAGCGATCTGAGCAAAGAAGTCACTCTTGGAATTCTCTTTGAATCATACCGAGCAATTGGTTTCACATTAAAAAAAAAAGCAAACTAAAATTTCTATTGCCAATTAAACATGGACATAAATAAATAAAGACATACCTTAGAAGTCCTTCTTAAGGTATTAGAAGTCTCTCTTAATGTAAAGAGAACATGGCTTCCTCTCTCTCAAAGTTTTTTCAATTACACTGAACATGCTGTTTCTAATCAGGATAAATACCACACTGTTTATGGCTTCCGTGCTTGGAGGTGTGACTATCCTAAGAACCCTTTTTTTTTTGTAACACAGCTCTAAATGTCATTCCTTGAACAGACAGCGAGAGCACAGCTCAATAAAATTTTTCTGTATTACTGTCAATCCTAGATTGTTATTTTTAAATGTGAACAGAATGTAACTATGATTATTAAATAATACCCACTTTTCAACTGGAAAATTAATTTCTAGCAGCAATACATTTAAAAGCCAGATAAGACTGATAAAACTATTGCCTGCTTAATTTTCCAATGAAGAACATATTCTATCAAGGCGCAGTGAATCTGAATACCCCCCTCTGGTATTATTTTTTTTTTAGTTTTACTACTTTTTCCTCCATATGGGAGGTTTTGTCAAATACAGATTTAACAAACCTTAAGGATTTAAAATTAAAAGTAAATGAGTCCAATATAATATAGAATTGGCCATAAAATATGACGACTGAGAGATTAAATTACATAGAACTTAATCCTATTACTCAAATTTAGATATATAGACTAATGCCTTTTTCTTTGAATTATCATGCAGGGAGGAGGCAGGGAACAGGGTTATATTTTAATTTAACTTGATTTGTGAAAAATAGTTTGACTCTTCAAGACTTCTGGCTCCAGCTGGAGTCCTCCTCTGCTTTAGCAGACAAATTTTTCATACCAAGCAGCATACTATGCTGACTAAATGGCTAAATATCCTAGATCCTAGAAGCACAAAAAAGACACCACCACCCTCTGATCAAAATAACTCAATCCCTGATTTTATGGAAAAGTACATTGTTTAGGTGCATTTCATTGTATTACTTGACAGAGAAATCAAATTCTCTTTTGATTTGTGAAATGCATTAACAACCTTTTTTCTCTCTTCTTCTGTAAAAAAAAAAGTTGCTTGATCCACAAATATTCAGTCAAAATCAAATCAACCTCTACTTAAAATAACCTATATTCCGTCAAACCTTCCGTAAGTTTCCCAAGCGGTAACGAACCTATAATCATAAACTAAATGGAGTTCACTCTGACTACAGAATTTTACATCACATTCTTTCTTCTCCTCCTTCTCTTTTTATGAATAAGAAATGAAGTTTCCCTCAGCTTTAGACATTAAGAAAGGTGCAAAAGGAAATCACACACCCTTCTGTATACACAACTTCTCCTTGTCTCTGCCCCCCTCTAGAGAATGTGGCAGAGGGGAAGTTATTTATAATTGAATAAACTTTTGAAATATTTGTAATAAATGGACAACATATATAGGTTGGATATCAAATTATCTAAGATATGTTTTCCAGTCTTTTCTTTAGAGCAGTACATGGTGCTAGGATGGCTACCAGCAAGCTGCCCAGTTACGTCCAGAGGAGTCTGTTATTTTTAGAGGCAGGTAATGTGTTCAGTTGTTCATTCCAGAGCTCTTGTGACAGGTTTTTCCTAACAGCTTCTATATTGCACAGAAAATTAGTCAAGGTAGCACTATACTTTCTTTGGACTACTAAGCAGACCATGAGCTCTGTGATAGGAATGGTTGGACTCAATGATGAGGTGGGTCTCTTCCAACCTGGTGATTCTATGATTCAAAACAGATTTTGTCTCTCTTCCTGTTTTTCCCTTGTTTATCTGTATTGTTATAATTGCAGCCATAATACGTGCATTTGGGATTTCTGTTAACAGCTGTTAACACCACGCTGTTTGAGTGAGAGTTTTGCCTCAGTAAAAGCAGCAGATTTAACTTTCTCTCAGACACGTCATAAGAAAAACACAGCTTGCGGCTTTCCTAGACTGGCAGTGGATGAGATTACATGCTTTCAACTATTGCGCTGTCCCCTTTTAAATCCCCCTGAAGGTTTTGTTTTATCACATGAAGCATCTGTGACAGCTGTGCCTGATTATTAGTGCAAACAATATGTAAACAAGGATCTGCATCTCACTGTAATGCAGCAACTCTTCGATCAGGAACAAGCCACTTCTTGAAATTCTTAACATCAAATCACATCTCTTCCACGGCTGCTCTTCCCACAAGAGCTCTATGAGTTCTATTAAGCAGCGTTTAAAAGAAATCCAGAGAGTATACCTGCATAGACTGACAGTAAAAAGCATTTGCTCCTTGGCACTTTAATGCAGAACATAGCTGTCTGATGAAATATGTGTACCAGCTTGACTAGGAAAAGTCAGTCACATTGATAATCGCCTAACGCATTAATGTTTTCATACAATCTAAATTAGATTCTTATTTCTAGGTAAGCTAATCTTACATCTTGAGAGTCGCACTCTTGGATGCTCTGGTTTTCTTCCTTTCTTGAGGCCATGTGAAGATTCTCTTTCTCTGCTGAGACATTTCGCTGGACACGGGAAATAATAAAAAAATAAACGGTTAATACAGATAAAACTTGAGAAACGCCATATTTGAAAAATCAGGATAATGATCAGAAATCAAGAGGTCAGATATTGCAAACTGCTATGTATGTTATATGCTGCATTTTCATCAAGTCCTGTAAAGGGCATGTTTTAATATTCCTTCTCATTAAAGGAGAAATCCTTTGTAAATGATTACTTCCAAACAAGTAATCAAGACTTTCCAACTGACCACACAAATGTGATTTGATGGTATTTTTTTTGTATGTTAAACAAAAACAAATTAAGCAGAAATTAAACTACCTTTTCTTTTATGCAAATGTCTGAACTAAGGAGTAAAGGAAAAGGGAAAAAAAGGCCCCATTTTTAAAGCATATATTTCTCTGACTCTTGTGGACTCTGAGAAAGATTTAGGCCCTGAGTTAAAGCTGTTTATGAACTGCTTTAACTTACTTCAGCTGTCTACAGTCTTTCCCTGCTGAGACCTCCTGTCATTATGAGCTGGCAGAGTGTGTTCCATTTCATGCCTTTCACTTACCTCTTTACACTCCAAATGGACTGTTGTATGGGAGAGCTACTCTACAACCTAGGCTATCATTTTATATAAGCAGTGAATTTCCTTGCACTGAAATACCGGTCGTTTTAGGCCTGGCTTTCCATATTTCCTTCAACTTTTAAGATTGAAAGGGACATGAACTGGAGGAATAGGGATAACATTTTATAGAGAGCTTGTACTGTATTTGTACCTCAGTATTTTTTAATTGAGCTTGATGACTTCACAATTTTGTGGCCTTCAATACTAGACCATAGCATAACATGACAAAAAATGATATCAAAAAGAAATAATCCATAAAATCCAGAAAATATATTAGTTAATTGGATATCCTGATACATGTATCATTGTACACCACAACTGCTGAGAAACAGAGTAACTAAAACAGCTGAATGGACCATAATTTACTGATTGTCATGAGACAATAGCTATAACCTCTTTGTTATCCTTAGTTCTGCAGTATTATTTGTTTAAAAATATTCATCTTCCAGTGTCTAATTCAAAGTCCACTGCAATTCATAGAATCATAGAATGGTTTGGTTTGGGAGGGACCCTAAAGATCAAGTTCCAACCCCCCTGCCATGGGCAGGGACACCTCCCACCAGACCAGGCTGCTCAAGGCCCCATCCAACCTGGTTTTGAACATTTCCAGGAAGGGGGCATCCACAACTTCCCTGGTCAACCTGTTCCAGTCTTTCACCACCCTCAGTGTGAAGATTTTCTTTCTAATGTCTAATCTAAATCTTCCCCCTTCCAGTTCATAGCCATAGCCCCTAGTCATACCACTACCTGACCTTGTAAAAAGTCCTTCCCCAGCTTTCCTGTAGGCCCCCTTCAGGTACTGGAAGGTTGCTATAAAGTCTCTCTGGAATGAACAACCCCAACTCCCTCAGCCTGTCCTGACAGACGAGAGACTCCAGCCCTCTGATCATCTTTGCAGCCCTCCTCTGGACCCATTCCAACAGTTCCACATCCTTCTTATGTTGAGGATTCCAGAACTGGACACAGTACTCCAGGTTGAGTCTTGTGAGAGTGGAGTAGTGGGGCAGAATCACCTTCCTCGACCTGCTGGCCATGCTTCTTTTGATGCAGCCCAGTATATAGTTGCCTTCTGGTCTGCAAGCACGCGTAGTTGGCTTGTGTATGACTCCTCATCAACCAGCACACTCAAGTCCTTCTCCACAGGGCTGCTCTCAAACATGTCATCCCTCAGCCTGTACTGAATCTGTGGATTGCCCCGACCCAGTTATAGCACCTTGCACTTGGCCTTTTTGAACCTCATGATGGTCACACAGGCCCACTTCTCCAGCTTGTCCAAGTCCCTCTGGTTAATATTCTGTCCTGCTGGTATGACAACTGCACCACTCAGCTTGGTGTCATCTGCAAACTTGCTGAGGGTGCACTCGATCTCACTGTCCATATTGTCAATAAAGATATTAAACAGTGCTTTTCCCAGTATGGACCCGTGAGGGATGCCACTTGTCACAAATCTCCATCTACACATTGACCACTATTCTCTGAATGTGACCACCCAACCAATTCCTTATCCACCAAACATTCCACTCATCAACTACCATTCATGGAAGGAAAGTAAATAACCTGTGATTTATAATGTTTTCCAAAACATACCTTTTCTAGACTCCCCCCAAAATAAGAACCTCAAAACTTATTCTTACTATGATACTATATAATCCCAGTAAATAATCAAATTTCAAAAAAATAGCACTGATGCACCATTTTTTGTTATAAATTTCAGATAATGAAGAGTTTATAACTATCCTCAGGGCTTCAGCTTCCATCAATTTGTCTGCAAGAAGTCTTGAAACTCTTCAGGGGAGTGTAGGCAGTAAGCTCATCAAACTTATTTATCTGAAAAGCTGGAACTTCAGACACCAGTTTTGAAAGCTTGAACCATCCGTTCTTCATTTGACTTATACTGCATTGAAATACTAATTAGCAGAAAGTTTTCAAAAATAATGGAGAGTAGGAGAAAAGAAACGTGGCTCTTCAGTGAAGAATTGTTAGTTTTTATAGAACAATTGACTAGTAGAAAAACTGATGAGGAGGTGAGTGGATTAAAAAAGATCAATATAAAAAATGGGTTTGTTAAATAATGAATGTCATTTCATACCTGTATTGACTGATCTGCTTGTTTGGCCTAAAAGAATTATTACAGTTCTGCAAACTTCAATTTCTTCCCATTGAGCAAGAGAGGCACAGGTTCAGTGAATGACAGTACACAGATTCACCTGATTTCCTGACTATCTGAACAACTAAATCCACATGGGATGCCAGAAAAACAGCCAACTTGAAACCTTATTAATTCAGGAGAATAAATGCCTGTACATAGTGCCTCTCATTTCACAATTTGATTCCTGCTCAAGATTATACCTTAGCAAATTACACACACAGTGTATAAACCTGATTTCTCAGCATGTTGTACTCATTTGTCAAGAACAAGGGAAAATCTGGGATATTTAGGTGAGGCTGCCATCAAGAAAGCACATTCCCAGTGTCACCTTTTTCAAATGTTCACAGCATTCACTACCTCTAGAAAAGTATAAAACAAGAACATTTCTCTAGTACTCAAAATAATCAAGTACAATATTAAATCCTAGAATTCCTCCTCTTTTTGTCTCTCCCCAAACAAAACATAAGATTCTTCTAGGTGTTTCAATTTTCTTTTGATAGCCATAACTAGTAGGATCAGATTCTGTAACCGCCTTTAAAAATCACTTACCACAGCTGCACTGCTCAGACACTGGTCAAGCTATTCTAATTGAATAATATCATGCCACTTCAGCTACTGCACGCATCTTACTGTAGGCTGACACTGATCTGCTCATCTTGAGTTCTAGTTTAAAACTCCATCACAGTCACTACAGCAGCCAAAGGAGGGTACCAGAACAGAGGGCAAGAAGGTGTTTTGCCAGGCCCTGTCTGGATCCTGTAGATTTGCGTTCTGTCCTTCTGGCCAGGACGCTATAGGTTTGATACCAAGATTGACATCTTACATGAAAAGAAAAAAATCAAAATAAAAATTAATACTTTGAAAGCTTATCTTTTTTCTGATGATGTGGGAGTCTTCGAGGTAGACTTTACAATCAAGATTCTTTGTTGTTATGAATAATCTAACAAAAAATGAACACGCCGTTTTTTGTCTGAATGAGGCCTATTTACCAGACTGACAGCTTACCTAATAAAAATGCCATCGAGTGTTCCAGAGCGAAACGGTTTGGAACCGGTTTCTGAACTCCATCCCAATTTGCTTAAAGCTATCTCCTCAAAGCTATTCAATACAGGATTTTGCAAGTGAACATTTTTTTCAAGGATCATCAACCCTTTTATCTTTTTCCTTTGGAATTACCAAGAACTTACAGCATCTTCCTGGTGACTTCTTATAAGCTTGACTAAAATAACCAAGCTTTGAATTTCAGATGCTTGAAATAATCAAAACTGTTTACAATGCATTTAAGGTAGATGCTTGCAGACAAAACTAGACTGTTGGTGTGCACTTTGCTTGCAGCAAAACTTGCAGAATATTTATGACAGAGAAGCAAGCCAACCTCATTATTTTTATGAGATCTCTTCCAAAGTCTGAACTGGAATAAATGGCAGAGTTCAACCCTACTTCATACCTTTGAAATTTCCTTCAGTTATCCTTCAAATATTTTTCGTTTTGATTACAAAACACATTTTCTTCTCAATAGTTATTACAATATCCTCTTTTTAACTGCTAAATAAAACTGCAATTTAAGTCAACTAAGTTCCATCTTTACAAAAGGTTTTTTGACTTTGGTATGTAGTTCAGATCGTTCTGCATTAGAAATTGGCTGATCAGATATTTCTTCTTCCCATGTGGCTTTTTGGCATGACTGCACAACTCTTACTCTCAAGTCAGCATTTGTTCACGTGAGATGCCAGACTGTTGTAGACATGACAGCTTGCCAGAGGACTGGCCAACACAAATACAAATTCCATCAAGGCATTTATTTCCTGGTACTTTGACTGTCATCACTGACTACTTGTTTCTACTCTGAGGGTTTCTAGTGATACTCAATTTCCACATTAAAAAAACCCCAAAACATTTAAGGATATTCATACTGATCTAACAAGACTGCACAGAATTTTGAATATAAGCAAAAAATTAATTAATTTTGGCAGAATGCATGTTCTGATACACAAGCACCAAAAAAACCTCCAGTTCTATGAGTGCCACGATTATTTTTCACTAATGATGAGCAATCTCCTTATATGCACAGTCATATCCCATTTTAATAAACTCTGAATGGAGAAATAATTTGAGTTTGCCCAGAAACACATTTTTTTGCCACTGGAGGCTTTGTTGGCTCAATCGACTGCATTCAAAAACTACCTACAGCAAAGACTTGCTAGCCTGCCTCTGGTGAGCCTGCTGTGCCTGGCTGCACTTCATGACATCCGTCTGGCACACAGAGCGAGCCCAATCTTGAGACACCCTCCTGGGCTGGGTACTGCTTCTATTCACCCACCTCCAGTGAGGTTTCTAAACAGATGGTCTGCAAAGGGGCTACAAACAAGGAACAACCAAGGGCTGAGTCACCCCCGCTTCTCAGCGTATTCAAACAGTTTGTATTCTTCTAGGAGAAGAACACAATTCTTTTGGGATAGAAAGGGCTTATTGTCATGTCCAGGAAATCGAATACTGCTCAAGCTTTTGTAGCACCTACTGTGAAAAACTAGAGCAGTTTTGTATGTAGCAGGTAAATAAAGTTGTCAGAGCTTTTCTGGGCAAGGTGCATAGTGCAAGAGCCAGAAATATCTCCTTCCCAAAGTCAGCTCTGTCTGAATGCTCCTGAAAGCCAAGTTCTCCAGATCACATGCACACCCAGGCCAACTGCCGTGTAATGCCTCACATATTTAATCTTATCAAGAAAAAGAACCTATCCTGTCACCTTTTCCTTCCCCTCTCTTTTTGAGTAGCACCATTTGCAATTACAGAGGTTCACAGCAGTGTTTTGGATTGTTTGATGGACTTCTGACTCTCTCTCCTAGACCCACAAATTTCAGACAAAAAAGAATTAATTAGCTGTTATATCTTTCCACAACAGAAACCACAGATAAGTAAGTATATATACTATGTATAGTATAGAGTAAATGATTGCATTCAATTTCTATGTAACCTGACTGTAAAATCTTCCTCATATGCAGAAATAAATGAGAAGTTCAATTCTAGTAACTGTAATCACCCTATATATTCCTGTGACAATGATGGTCATTTTATATGTATAAACATATATCTGTCTGTTTTTACAGTAGAGGTAACTAGCTTTTCTCTCTTGCAGTCAATATTATTCAACAATAAGCGGGAGACACAGCTCAGTGTTTGTTTCTATTTAATGCGCATCTGCAGAATTACATTCACATAGAGAAACTCTTCTCAAAGGACTTTTACAATGAACAAGATCCCTACACTTCTATGTATTTTTTCTTAAGTAAAGAGAATTGCCCTTGATTGTATACATTTTTTTTTAATTTGCACTACATTCAGATCTCTTTAAGAGGGAAAATAGAAATTAGCTGCTCATTGGTATACATTATGCCAACAATGAGCATTGAGTACAATAATCAAGAGATTTTGCAAGTAATCTAGCTCAACTTCACTCCAATGAGAAACTAAAATCGCTGTCCATCTTTAGCATGGATAACTAAAAAAACACATTTTCTTTTGTTCACATTTCACCTGTATTTGTGTTGGTTATAATGGAATTTCTCTCATATGAGTGCTCACAACAACATCAAATGCCTGAACATCCATCAGAGGGCCTTGTTCTTCCAAATAGACCATTTGGGATGATAGGAAACATATTTAAACGTTAATTTCCTGAATCATCCTTTTCATAACATCATTAGGAGTGCAGAATTTTCCCTCACACATGCAGCTGCGTCCCTGCAGTGTATTATGTTGGATATAATATGCACATGATTGTTTTAAAATATTTCTTTGTTAATTGTTTTCAGGACCTTCCTCTCTTGAAAAAAAATAGTAAAAAAAAAAGAAACCCAAAAAACCCCAAAACCCAAAAGTCTCATTTAGCAAGAGCTAGGGGAGATATGTTGAAGTTTCCAAGCACTCTCTGTACCATTTCTACTACATAGTTCTTTTAATTAGTCAATCTGCTTGGTAAAAAGTAGTTACCAACCACTGCAAACCAGTGGAATTTATCTCTAATTAAACTTCTTTTCTACATGACAGCCAGTACAGTGCTCTATCAATTCCAGGGAGCTGGAGGATGATGCCTACTGTCAGAGACCAGAGCAAAGCATCCTTTCCAGGACAGTCCAGCGCAACTGAGCAGCAAACATGCAAACATGCTTAAAGACAAGAAAGCAGTATAGCAATGGAAGATGATGATGACCATGATAATAATAACAATAATAATAGGTAGCACTCCTCTGGTAATACGAAAATGTATTTGCATTTACCAGGCATCTACCATTTCACTCGATGCCTGGATACTGGAACAGTATCCAGGGGCAGGACTTCAGGAGAGCAGTGCTCCTCTACAGAAATAGTTGGAGAGCTGCTCTAGGGCATCTACACAGGCAAAGGATACCAGTTTAAAGCATTTCCCCAATACCTACTATGCACAAACAAAAAGATACCACATCTGTCTATCACTTTACTTCAAAATTAAGCTTATTTTAAAAGCTTATTTAATTTCTTACTTATGTCATGCAAATATGTCATTACTCTCTACAACTACCTGAAAGGAGGTTGTAGAGAGGAGGGAGCTGGCCTCTTCTCCCAAGTGCCAGGGGACAGGACAAGGGGGAATGGCCTCAAGCNTGATTCATGTTCTTCCTAACAGACAAGATAAAAAGAAAATCCAATAAACTGTGATATTAAAAGGTGTGTTTCCAGAATTTAAGGAAAAATAATCTGATGGTTTTATAAGTCCCATAAGGTGACAATTTCATTAGTCAAAGTGATGGGTTTGTTCTTTTTTGTACATATTTTCCTGTGTTTTCTTCCAGAAGACACAGTTAATGTTAAACAAACTGTTACTACACTTGCTGCTGTTTAGATTGAAAGGTCACTGCAAGGTCCCCAGAAGATACACAATTTTTTTGTGTTGGGGTTTTTTTGACAGTACCCATTTTATATTTTCAATTACTCTGTGGCTGAAACAGTAGACATTCATGTGCACTAAGGAAAGCAAGGAAGTAACTTCCTGGTTGTTTTTTCTTTTATTTTTCAACAGGAGTTGAATGGCCTTTATGTCTTACAAAATTTCCTAATTTTTGTAAGACAACAGGCAGAAAAGCTACTCGTAGGTGGCTCGTGATGGTTTCCAGGAAAAAAAAACAACAGAAAAAAAAATAAAATTAACTGCTGTCTGTGAAATACTTGTTCCATTCTAAGGTTGTGCATGTCTTGAATAGCCTATCCAGTAGTCACCAAAGTAAATGTTTATAATGCCTAGACTATCAAGTTTTCTAAACAGAAATGAGAGAAAAGAATGACAATTCTATGTCCCTCTTTGCAGAGTGTGGAACAACAGGACTGACACCAACACTTTCTGAGTTTGTAAAAATGTGTAATAATCTGAGAGCTGTGCATTAAAGCTACTTGATTACCCACAACTGTTTCGAGTCTCTACTGATTAACTGTAGCAATTCTACGTTCTCTTGTTTTATCCTGCGGTCTTCTGTTACTAAAATCTTTAGCATGAAAAAAATAGGAAAGAAAGTTAAAACAATAAAGGTATTTTAACCTTCAGAAGAATGATGTTTTCCAGTTTATATCTGTTACTACCTCCAAAGCTGTGAACATCTCCATATAAGAACTCCCCCCAAAACATTGCTGGTCCTAAACAGCTTGTGCTTAGGCTAATTCTCTTTCACATTAATAGGGTGGAGAAAATCACAACTAGCCAAAGAACAGCCCAAAACCTAGAGAGAATCAGACAGCAATTCCTTAAAGCTCGTACAACTGTGGAAATCTTCACTCATTCGCATTAGACCTATATAAGACCTAACAATAAACCTGCCATATTTCAGTTTGGGTACATTGTGGCAAGCTCTATTTTCTCTATAAGATGACCCTGGCTGCCAGATTTTTCTAGTTTGCTCATCTTTTGCAGTAGGCCTCCTTATGAAGCTCAACTAAGACAAAAAAAAAAAAATCATTTTAAAGTGCAGCTTGATTCCAGTAATAAAACAATGAACTTGGATTATTGTGAAATTTATTAACAGTTGACTGTGGAGGATGGTCAAGCACGTTTTTTGTACAGGGCAGTTCTGCTACTACCATACACTTTTGGGTGATGAGAATTTGCTCAGGTAGTAGAAAGATTCTTAATAAAGAAGTTTGTAATTTTCTGCAAATAACAGAACTGAGAATGTCAGGTAAATGTACAAGTAAAAAAACTACTGAAATGTGAGGACAGATGGCATTTTGACATTATTCAAAATCACACTGCATCATAACAACAGCACAAGAAATAGCTATTCAGCTTTGAGGATCACTGAACACTAATATCTTGCAAATGAGTCCCAATTACAAAAGCACCTGTGCCCAGTAATTTTATGCTAATTCAATGAAAAATGCAATGTATTTACCTTCCTAAGTCTAAATAATTTCACATTTACTACCTGTAGTAAGTTAGCCTATTGCTTACCTGCTCTATTTTAGCAGAGGAGATAATTGCAAAATGAATTTCAAGGACACTTGGCTTATACTCTGCCAAAACCAAACAGGCTTGTCTTTGCTAAAAATATCCAAGCTTGTTATTGATATAGTAAACAAAGTATACTGACATAAATATGAGGATAAAATTTGGATATATCCAAGAACCTAAATAATGAGCCCATGGAAATGGAAATTACCTCATCAGTAAAAAGCAATATAATATTTCAGTATTATCATCAGCAAGTGACACTGCATTGCATATGAGAAGCCAGTGGAAATGGTAAAATATTTGCTTTGTATGATAATCTGTTGGGATTTTGTGTGTAACTGGGTAGGTGTTCCTCCAGCTGTCTACAGCTTCTGTGTCACTTAAATCATTTGGCTGATATATAAAGGAGAGAAAAACATCTTTTCAGTAACATCTCTCATTTTCTAAGTGTATACCAATACACAGAATTCTGTGCCTTAAAGGACAACAACAAAATTACACATCTTATAATTTAGTTTGGAAATGTAACAAGTCCTATCATATCTCTTCTCTCCCACCTATAGGAGTAGCTTTTGTTAATCCTGACTTTTATAGGTTAGAGAAATGCTCTCTTGCTATGCAGTTTGCCTCCTTTGAATTCAACAAGGCTAATGAGCCAAACTTTATCTGAAAGCTAGTGCTGCCTCTAATGATGTAGTGAGGTGTGAGCTGCATACACAGTATAAATTTTCAGGACAGCTGACTGCTACGGGAACACTGTTGACAACATGTTAGGGGTTTAGTCCTGCAAACTCCTAGGCACCACCACAGCAACTACAGTGGAAGCTGAGCATGCTTAGTGCCTTAAAAAACAGGGCAGTATTCCTATAAGACATCCCTTGCATCCATTTGTTTGCCTGTTTTTAATTCCCCAAAAGCAGCATTTTTCTATGACCCTCCCTGTCTAGGATTTCCCTTTAATTAATTTCCTATTCTGTCACAGATCTTGAAGAAAATGTTTGTGTGGTACTACAGGGATTTCAGTCCTGAGTTCAGATCTCATGGCACTACAGCGACTTCACTGGGTTACCACAAAGTTACGTTTCAGACATTTTTGTAACTCCCCCAACAGTGCATTGGTAAGGTCCACAGACAGTCTTTGTGTAAGTATCTCAGGAGAAGTGGACCCTAAACCCTTAATTTGTATCATACAAGGCACGTGTATGTCACTGGATATATTTAAAAGCATGACTATATCCTTGCTAAAGTGCTTTCAAGGCACTTTATTGCCTCCAGTACAACTAAACCATTATTACCTAGATAAAAGGAAAAGTAACCTTTAAAATGGCAAAGAAAAGAATTACATTTATTACTGAAGGCTTGATGTAGTTGGACTAGAAATATGACTGCATTTGCCGCGTAGCACCATCAAGACTTTCTTGAATTATTGTGCCGTTAGAGGACCTAGTAATACACTTCTGGCATCTGTATCATTAATCATTTCTAATTCAACTATAATGTTTTAATTTGTTGTTTTTTCTAAATGAAGGAAAAGAATTGGGGGCAGCCTGAGAAATATTTACTTGGGTTTGGACACAGTAAAAGCTATATTTACTCTTCATATCCCATAATTATTCAAAGGATCGGCTTTGTAGAATATTATTTATGCTTCAGACCTGATAAAAAGCACTCAAAAATCAACATTTTTCTAATAATTTTTAAAAGGCAGGTCTAACTATACTACATTTTGCTGCCTTACAGTAACAAAAATATCCTTATCTCATTTATCAGTACAGTTTTTAACTCCAAAAAAGGGAGAGTAAACTTCAGTGTTACTTTCAGGGTCTTCCATGACTCCCTGGCAACACTTACATGAATTTTATTACCAGGAGATCTTTCTAAGTATAAACAACACATTTTAAAACATTTTTCCCCAGTGCTCCTTGAAGAAAATAGCCCTGAGAATGTAACTTGAGATTGCAGAATATCTTACAGCTCTTCTCAGTACCACCAGAACACTCAGTTTTAGGGTAAAACCATTTCTATCTACTTGTACTGTCACCTGCAAAGAGCAGCCCAGACTCAAAAGTCATCTGGTAGTCAAAGTAGCTGAAGGATTAGAGAGAGATACAGAGCACAATCTGACTGACCGATGCAAATCAGAGCCTTAGAGTAGCTGAAAATCCATCACTTAAATTGTGCTGCTCCTTAAAAAAGACAAAAGCAAACAACGACAAAAAAAATACCTACTCCAAAAATGCAAAACACTCCTCCAAAGTGCCGAAATTAAGGGCGAGACATCAGAAAGCATATGAGGAAAAAGGCAACTAGAGTAATAAGAAAGGAAGAAAGAAAGAGAGGTGGAAAGGAAGGAGGAATGGAAGTGCCATTAAAGAGAAATGATAAGTAAATTATAAGCAAGCATAGCATAATATACTTTTATAATGTGTCTGCATGCCACTAACAGAAGCAGGTTCAGAAGAATTATTCATGTGAGGTTGCCTCCATCTCATTTCCCTGTTTTTAATTCTTGTTTGTCACATCATTACTTGAAACTTATATGGAACAATGAAAACGTATGGATGTGATACCAAACAGCATGCTCAAAATACCTCAGCTAGTGTTTTGCAGCAGACAGCATCCCTTATTTCATAGATAAGAAAAGAGAAGTACAGCATGGCAAACTGCAGGATCACTTAATTAGTAAAAATAATAGGAATGGAATTTTGTTTCATTCAGTTGCCCATGCTGCATTTTACATGGTTTACCCCACACAAAGACAATAAGTGAAACTGTAGTCCCTCAAAATTAAAAGTATTGTAGTAAAAATAATTTTATCTGCAAACAAATGCATGTACTCTTTTAGGCCCTGAGTGAGTGAATAAATTTAAAGCTTCCTGAGACTTCACATCCATTTCAAATTTAACAATGGGAACAGATATAAATCAGGATGGCAAATAAACTGCCAGTCATATTCTGCACAGGAATGCCGAAACTTTAGAAATATACTAAATTCAAAAGTTATTTAAAAAAAAAGTATTCACCAGCAGTGCACAGGTGGTACTTCATTTTTAAAAGTACTGTTATGCATACCAGGCTGGGTCACCTGGCCTTTAATTTGTATTATGTGCTAAAATATCTACCACATCAGTATTCCACATTTCTGTTGAGTTCCTAGTGATCTATTAATGGGCACTGTGAGAAAAAAAAAATCCACATCCCCCAAACCAAACAAAACCCCTACACTAACAAAACTATCTCAATATATAATATATACATTTTGGTCTTCTGATAATGTATTTGGAGATAAACAGGGATTTTTTTAATGCCTTCCTAATAGAGCTTTAGGTTTGCTGTGATTGGAGATCTCAGATTTGGATATGTAACACAGTACAGTGGATATACTGTAAATATCTAGGCACAACATCATTGCTTGAGGATGATGGGTCATCTTGACCAAGTTAATTGCTTTGGCACTTATATAACCACTTTACTGCCTTTCAACAATGCAATTTTCACAGAATTCAGTAACTTCATTTTGTAGATTACTTCAAACAAATGCTATGTTGTGCTTCTGTTATTTTTGGCTCTAAGTTCACATTGAAATGATTTTATTGAGGTTAGTCTAATCTAAAAATCATGCATTTGAGATGTTGTTTTTCTACTTTTTCTCCCACTTGATTCACAGTGGGAATTAGACATGAACCTTTTCTTTCCATCTTTGAAGTTCTTCAGGACAGTGCTCTGCCACATCATGACCTACATGAAGAACGATGAGCCATGGAAACACCAACTGTCTTTTTTTTTTTTTCAGATGTCTCATTATTTGGAACTACAGATGCATTTAACTTCATGATGGTCCAAACTATGACATTACATTTACAACTGGAAACTGAGAGGAAGGTATGTGGTTCCCTCAAGGTTAATATTTTCCCAACTAAGCTCAAGTTTTAGGCCAAGTACTGAGCTAGAAGTACTCCAGCTCACAGTACTTCTCTGTACTCTGGCATCTGTAATTTACTGGATAGCAGAAAATGCCAACACACAAATAATTCATTTCTAAGGTACTGTATAGTCACTGCACTGTCCTCTATGCCTTTGGTATTTATTAGATAGTACAGCAATTAAAGTTTCTATACAACAGAAAAAATGGCTAAACTCTGCAAAAACTGATGAATGTGACATGCTACTACAGATACTAAAGATCTCCTTTCAAAGAGAAACAGCAGCAGCTATAAAGACATTTTAAGTACAGACAAATCAAGCGTTGCTCCTTCTGTACCCACAGTTTCAGCTGATCAGCATCAGAAATGCTTATCCACTCTGTTCCCACCGAGATCTGAACCTGCAGAGTTATCTGAGACCTGGAAGAATCATGCAGTATTCCAACTCAGTTCGTTAATATGAACAAAGAAAAAAATCACCTAAACAAAGGAATCTAGGTATGAATCAGCACAGAGATTGATGCAAACCAGCCGAAAAGCAGGATTGTGTTTCTCTAAGATGTGCTATCAAGAAAGGACTACATTCAAGAACTGTGAGGTTCAAATGCATCTTCAGAATGAGTCTAAAATCAGAAAATTATCCAAAACCACAATATAAAACCCAATCAATTGTAGCTTTTCGAAATCAAATAGAAATCTCACTGAATTTTTAAAATAAAGGAATAAAATACCAGAAAGGTAAAACTTCCTTGTGGATAAAACACATTGGTTATTTTGATTGTGTCCAGGATGCTTCCAAATGCTGTCAGATGATTACTATTTTTAGTGTAAATCATGCATGAAATCCCTTAATTCAGGGAGTGGTTGAATACATGGAAAAGGAACATTTAGATTTGTGTTCTCAACAAGAAAAAAAATCTTGTGGGCTATAATTGATTTTATATAATGGATTTACTCAGTAAATAATGAGCACAAGGTCAAGACTTGGTCTTCATAAAACATATAATACATAAAACATATATACACCATTCCTCCATGAGAAAACTTGTGCATGAAGCATTCATTAAATGTAAGAATAGGTATGGTGAATTTTGGCTACACTTCTAGTCAGGAGAACATTTATGGATGTGCACAGATGTCATGCTAAACATCAAGGGCATGTGTGAGGAAACTAGATGTAACCCAAAACGTTTTCTTATTTCTTTGTACTGATGCCACATTCTGCAAGACACAAAATACAGAGGGGTGCTGGTTAAAGACATTGCATTTGAAATGCACCTGATACACACATTCAGTTCCTCTCTGTGACAGAATAAACACATTAAATGTAAGAATGAACTATCTTCAATTTTTGTTCTACTCTTATAAGAATAGGGCAGCAGGTTTCAGTGGGTTCTTGGCCCTCCCTTTGAAGCACTGAATGGCAGGAGCAAGGATACAACTTACTGCACAAAGCACAAGGAGAGAACAGTTCTTTTCTCTCCACAGACAATACACCCTCACTGGATCAGTGGCAATTTAGGGCAAGTTGTCACCCAGACCCAGTTCAAGTCTGATGCTTTACAGTCATGAACAATTTACTCTTTACCCTATTCACGTTTCTCCAGTGACGAAGTACTGCATAACTCCATATTTATCATTTCATATGCAAAATAGTTTACAAATAATAAACCCAAGCTTTCATATAAACTTTCTTCTGAATTATGAACAATTTTTAGCCATTCAAAAGCATTCTTAAAGCGAAAAGGTTTCCCTCCTAGTGTTAAGTGATCAAGATTATTTCACTTCTTTTCACACTTCTACATGTTGTTTTTAGTTCCCTGAATCACCCATCCCTTTTTGAATCAGCAAAGGCTTTTCAAACTAAAGCAAGATTAAGCAAACTTTAGATGTTAGATGAAATACAATCAGTTAACGTGTTTATCACTTTTTGTTGTTACTAGACTATCTGTTAAATATGAATGCAGGTTTCCTTCAGGTAACTGAATAAATTTCAGCAATTGCCTTTATGGGAAATTGAAATCCCATCTGCAAATATATTTCATTGCTCTTCTGTGTTGGATTCAATGAACAGTTAATGGAATTCTGACCTAGGGATGAGGTATCTGTAACATTCACTGATTAAAACAGTTTCACAATATTAATAATTATTAATAATGAGTGAATCAATTTTCCTCTTATTAACTTTTTCTGCCACATAAGCCATGACCAAAATCTCAAGACAAGTTTGTTGTTGGTAGTGGGACATATTTCCTTTGTGCTGGGCATGAATCACTGCTGTTGCTTACTATATAGACATAGAAGAACCTGTTGCATACAAACACAAGAGGAATGCATTGTGAACTTCCAGTAGTTACTGGAAGGCAGGCTACTTGATCAGAAAAAAAAAACCACTGTAGATAAAGGCACATGGTAATAAACCTATCTCTGTATAAACACATGTATAACCATTTGTCTTTTCATTCTAATTGCACCTGATTGGTGACAGATCTGGGTAACTCGATCAATAAGCAATCTTTACTTTGGACAAAGAATATGACCTTGTGATACAAAAACAGAGACTCAGCAGCCTCATGAAAGCCCAGGTAATTTCAGTTTAACACAGTGGTTGGTATTTCAATTACACACATTCCTTCATGGCAGACTTTGCCACAAGAAAATGAAGTAGAAATCCTGTATTTTCAAGAATAAACAGGAAATAAATAGGATACGTATGGACTTAAAAGATAGGAGACATGATAAATAAAAAGTTCTAATAATTAAATGAGCCTGTACTTGATGCACTTAAAGTAACCTCATTGCAAAACAGAGCAAAGGAACTAAAGGTACTAGCAGAACTCTTTCAAGTACTCCATAGAGACATCGAGAAGTGATGCGCAGAGGGTAGTGTTGAGGTTGTAGATGTACTTTGCAGCTTGCACTTATTTAAGTTCTTTAAAGAAGGCACTACCAACAATACTGGCAAAACCAGAAGCAGAGGAAGAGATGGGAAATAGAGCAAGGAAAATTGAGGAAAAGCATGTTATGCTGTTGGGTTTTGTATTGTAACTCCAAGGTCTACTTGATACACGTGTGATTCTATCAAAGAACATGCTTTTTAGAAATGCATGGAGGTTTTGATTGCACTGTTTAATTAAAATATGAGGAAGCTTTCCTGTCTAAAAGGAATTAATCCCTTTATTGCCTGTAAGTTATTAGTTGTACTAATGAGTGCAGTTTATCACCTGCTCCTGGCAAACGGGGCTGCTGTCCCTTACAGATCTGATGATATCACAAACATTGTTCTCCATTGCTGCTGAGAGCTCTTCTAATCAAGTGACTAACTCCTGGAAAAATATAATGAAGGCTGTAGAATCTGCCTACAAAGCAAGGACAATCAGAAAATGCCGAGCACCATGTTGCTGGACAGAGCTTGCGTGCTTTAAACCAGCAAGGCTGTTAGTTCTTGCCATTTCATCTGTTTCTGCTGTCTTTACTACCAGCTGAAGCTGAACTGCTCTGGATGTTCAGGACAAGTAAAATAAAGAAAGCCGGTATTACTGTTTGTACTATATTATGGCAACAGAAACAGATATTAATGAAGAGAAAAATAAACTTGTAAACTCCTAAGTATTCTCTACAGTTATAGAATCATAGAATCNATGCCAGTGCATGAAGAACTATGCTTTTAAGTTCACTAGTATTAAAGGGTACTAAACTGCAGAAAATGCATTCCTGCTAGAATGCCATCAGGTATTTCCAAAGTGACTGCTACACGGTCATATTAGTATTATGATGCCTAAATAAACAGCAGAATATTAGTTGTGCATAAATTCAGTCATGACGAATACCATTATCTGTAGCTTACAGCACTTCTGTTCCGAATGCTATGCATGTTTCCTAACAAATTATAAGCACCTGAGATGTACATTTATATTCTCATAACTACAAAATGGTTTTTAAAGCCATTCTACAAAATACACATAATCATCTAGTATTCATAAGACCCTCTGCATAAAGTGATTGGTAAAATATTAAGCAGGTACTTGTTATTATAAAATCTGAGATAATTATTTAAAAAAAGAAAATAAATGGACTGTAATTAGAAGAGTTTAAGTTTTAACATCTCTACTTTTCAAAGTTTTTCATAATTCTTGATCCTTTGCCTAATGATCCCTATAGTAATTAATTTAGTGAAAGCTAGTTTTAATCCAAATTTCATCAAGAGATTGGCAATCTTCATAGCAGAGATCAAGCAGGATTTACAAGAGAGAGAGGCAGCTGTTGGACATGCTGTTTATTAATGCACAGATTTGTTTCCACATCATTTCCTTAATCACACGTTTTCCTAGAAACTTTTGACTTAGTAATACATCATGTGCTTATTGTGTCCTTTTTCTTCACCATCTTGGGCTGTTGCTTGGATTACATGCCAGTATGGAACTTGCCAGGGCTGCACTGGAGTTGGTCATGATATATTAGCTTGACAAGGAAAGACATTTAAATGCAGGCTTTTAAAAGCACAAAACACATCATTCCACGTGTTTGGAAAGGGCTTATCTCACATTAGTCCAACTTAAGTAATAAATAATAATGGACTGGGCAGCAAAGTCCTAGAGTCTGTAATGCAGAATGCTTCTAGGAGCAGAATGCTTCTAGGAGCACTCAGCAATAAGGATGCAATATGTCAGATTCTAAATTATTGTGTAATGAAATTTAATGTCCTTTTATCTGCTCAGCTTTTTTATCTAACATCTAAAAACCAAAATACGCTTAAGGGTAATAGAGAATAAGGGGTAGTTATAATCCTGCCTAGCTGTAGTATGGAATACAGAAGAAGAGTTAGGTAGTATTTTTGTTCTGATGTATGGTCCTTTAAAAACAGGCAGAGCCGGATTTAGGCTACACTGGATTACAATATGCAAGACAGCGAATTGTGTCTGGCTAAGATGAGTTAATTTTCCCCACAGTGCCGTGTTTTCTACTGGTAGCCGTAAAGGTGTTGATAACACAGCAGCGTTCAGGCTACTGCTGAGCCTACACACATCACCAAGGCTCTTGCCAACATTCCCCTCTGCACATGCTAGTAGCCTGGGAGTGAGCAAGACCCTGGGAAGGGACACAACCAGGACAGCTGACCCAAACTGACCAAAGGGGTATTCCACACCATATGAAGGCTGCTCAACAATAAAATGAGGAGGAAGTTGGGGCATTCTTTATTTATGACATTTTTCCTGCAGAGAAAAATGCCACATGTACTGAAGTCAAGCTTCCAGGGAAGTGGCCGGACATTGCCATGGAAAGCAGGGAATAAATCCTTTGTTTTCCTTTCCTTCCAAACACAGTCCTTGCTTTTGCTTTATTAAACTGTCTTCATCCTGACTCACAAGGTTTTTCTCATCTTACTTCCCCTGCTCGCTGCCATCATGCTGAGGAAGGGAGTGATAAGACCGGCTTTGGTGGGCACCTGGCATCCAGTCAGGGTTAACCCACCACAGATAACAAAGAAGGTCCAAGTAACGTGCTTTTAACTCCTTTTTCCTGAATATCTGGTACGGAGGACATGATTGAAAGCATTATTAATGAGTTTTTAATAGAAGTAGTTAACTGGTAGAATAAAATTCTCAAGGTATACATTAAAATTATTACAGAAAACCTTCATGGAAAATAGGCTAGGTGAGACTTCATGTCCAAAAAAGGTTTCTGTTGTCCTTAGTATGTATGACAATATAATATATTCACGATGGAAAGCAGATTTCACTGATGCTGAAATATTACACCAACATGGTATCAAACACTGGGGC
>WAAB01025191.1:200179-241111 GCA_013389865.1 Piaya cayana
TAGTGAAAGCTAGTTTTAATCCAAATTTCATCAAGAGATTGGCAATCTTCATAGCAGAGATCAAGCAGGATTTACAAGAGAGAGAGGCAGCTGTTGGACATGCTGTTTATTAATGCACAGATTTGTTTCCACATCATTTCCTTAATCACATGTTTTCCTAGAAACTTTTGACTTAGTAATACATCATGTGCTTATTGTGTCCTTTTTCTTCACCATCTTGGGCTGTTGCTTGGATTACATGCCAGTATGGAACTTGCCAGGGCTGCACTGGAGTTGGTCATGATATATTAGCTTGACAAGGAAAGACATTTAAATGCAGGCTTTTAAAAGCACAAAACACATCATTCCACGTGTTTGGAAAGGGCTTATCTCACATTAGTCCAACTTAAGTAATAAATAATAATGGACTGGGCAGCAAAGTCCTAGAGTCTGTAATGCAGAATGCTTCTAGGAGCAGAATGCTTCTAGGAGCACTCAGCAATAAGGATGCAATATGTCAGATTCTAAATTATTGTGTAATGAAATTTAATGTCCTTTTATCTGCTCAGCTTTTTTATCTAACATCTAAAAACCAAAATACGCTTAAGGGTAATAGAGAATAAGGGGTAGTTATAATCCTGCCTAGCTGTAGTATGGAATACAGAAGAAGAGTTAGGTAGTATTTTTGTTCTGATGTATGGTCCTTTAAAAACAGGCAGAGCCGGATTTAGGCTACACTGGATTACAATATGCAAGACAGCGAATTGTGTCTGGCTAAGATGAGTTAATTTTCCCCACAGTGCCGTGTTTTCTACTGGTAGCCGTAAAGGTGTTGATAACACAGCAGCGTTCAGGCTACTGCTGAGCCTACACACATCACCAAGGCTCTTGCCAACATTCCCCTCTGCACATGCTAGTAGCCTGGGAGTGAGCAAGACCCTGGGAAGGGACACAACCAGGACAGCTGACCCAAACTGACCAAAGGGGTATTCCACACCATATGAAGGCTGCTCAACAATAAAATGAGGAGGAAGTTGGGGCATTCTTTATTTATGACATTTTTCCTGCAGAGAAAAATGCCACATGTACTGAAGTCAAGCTTCCAGGGAAGTGGCCGGACATTGCCATGGAAAGCAGGGAATAAATCCTTTGTTTTCCTTTCCTTCCAAACACAGTCCTTGCTTTTGCTTTATTAAACTGTCTTCATCCTGACTCACAAGGTTTTTCTCATCTTACTTCCCCTGCTCGCTGCCATCATGCTGAGGAAGGGAGTGATAAGACCGGCTTTGGTGGGCACCTGGCATCCAGTCAAGGTCAACCCACCACAGATAACAAAGAAGGTCCAAGTAACGTGCTTTTAACTCCTTTTTCCTGAATATCTGGTACGGAGGACATGATTGAAAGCATTATTAATGAGTTTTTAATAGAAGTAGTTAACTGGTAGAATAAAATTCTCAAGGTATACATTAAAATTATTACAGAAAACCTTCATGGAAAATAGGCTAGGTGAGACTTCATGTCCAAAAAAGGTTTCTGTTGTCCTTAGTATGTATGACAATATAATATATTCACGATGGAAAGCAGATTTCACTGATGCCGAAATATTACACCAACATGGTATCAAACACTGGGGCTAGACAGAAGTCTATCTTTTGAGTGGCCTAGTTACTTGTGAGTCCTTAAGTCTAATGCCAGAAAGCAGTTAGCTCACTTGATAAGGATCATATCACTCCAAATTTTTTTAAATAACCATTTGTTCTGCAGTAACTCTATATTTCTTTTGTAAACGTGTCTGTAGTTGAAATAACAAGGAAATAGAATTAATTAGGTTTGAAGAACAGAAGTTTTTGTTCAATCAGCATACATCTCTAATAGGTATTATTAGAGAAAAATACTTGCTATTATGTTTATATAAGTCAATTACCTATATTACATCATACTGAAGCCTATAATTTCATACTACCTGAACAATAGCTTTTACCTTCAATTTTTCTTCATAACACTGGCAAGTTCAAATAACTAATACTTTGCCATACCTTCTACTTCATGTATAATTACAGTCTTTGCAGATGAGCAAAGCACCTACTGAAGCTACTGGAAGGAAAAAAGACTTTAGGTCTCCTCTTATAGAGACAGTTTTTCTTATAAAAACACACCAGACAGTAGGACTACCACCATGACCACACTTCCATCAACAGAGATGAGGACTAATATATTTCAAAAGCTGAGAAAATAGATTACGTAAATAAACCATAACCTACTTCAAAATATTTAGTAATAAAAAAAGATTCCATAGTCATTTTCCACTGCTTCAGATATTCAATTTAAACACCATCAATTTAGCTTTTAAGGATTTCAACAAATACAGGCTTGATACCAAAGTTGGTGGCTTTTTTAAACTGAATGTATGTTTTTCCATTATTGGAGAACACATTCCTTCAGCCTGTTACTTTCTCATTGATAACGAAATAACAAGTTTTTATTCTACATTTTATCTATTATTATTTTAACACAAATCAATAAATATAGAATAATGGGGAGCTCAACATTTCTGGAAGTTGCCAAGAATTCAGGTGTAGGCCATTAGATGGATTCTTAAATTCCTCAAGACTAAATTGGACTTGAATGCCTTGAGTTTACCCCCAGTCCATTCTGCATTTCTTATGCTTTATGATTCAATGCAATGTTTTTAATCAATTTGCTCAAAAACTCCTAATGATGGCCAAAAGGCCCAGAGTCAATCTGTAGTTTCTTTTGGAGCATTTTCCAAGTCACATCTTTGCTCTAATCAAAGAAAAAAAATCGCTTAATTATCTCTAGTGTTTCCCACTTGGCTAAATATACGTGTATCAAGTGAAAATTTGTAACAGTAGATGAATAATACATATTGTATACAAAATAACCACATTAATAATTTTCAAATTAATATTTAATATGTCCTTAGGTAGCAAAATTCCCTTGAGAGTACTTTTACAATTACCTTCATGTTTGTAAGCCAGTTAAAAAGATTAATTAGATCTCTGCACATTATGTGTCTTCCTTTACATGTAATATCAGCATACAAAAGTGCTAACAAATCTTAAAACAGGTTTACTAATGTACAACTGCAAAAGCACGTTAATTCAGGGGGTTTTTTTCATTACTTATCTACACATACTTTGTAACAGAACATGTAAGAAAAACATCAGCTTGGAAATTCACAAGATAGAACAACGTGTAACTATTTCTCTGAGGAATGCAACTTCAAATAAAACCAGAAATACTGGGTATTTGGCCAATCATTTTCACAACCATCTACACTGTCACCAGGGTGGAGGAAAAGAAAGACATTTAAAAAAATCATCACTTGTTATGAGATGTGAGAAGGTGAGGAAAGATATCTCTGAAATAAAGGCATCTGAGAAGCTACTAAGGGGATCTTCTTTCTCCCTTTTGATAGTGAAAAAGACAAGAAAGCTTGTCCAGAAACTGCTGAACGTCACAGCAAGTCTTAAGCTGCTCTAGCACAGGGGGCTGGTTTTAGACTGAAGCAGAATTTGAAGCTGAGAAGATTGATGTAAACGGTCCATGCTAATCCCCAGGTTCATGCAAGACCTGTTTTTTTTGATATTATTTAAAACACACTTTAAGAAGTTTAAATATTGTAGACTCCTATGCCTTTTCAACCACTGTCAAGCAGTAACCCACAGCACTTTTATGATATATTATGTACTAAATTGTGGGAGACTTTATAGAAATGTGTGATAAGTGAAGAGAGTAATTAAAAAAGAGGATATTTGATGTGAGACTTTGGAGTATTTTTCATACACAGGCCAACTGACCTGCAGTTCACAGCCACAAGAAGTGCAGTAATAAATGGTTACCAGCTACCTCTTCAGCCCATTAGCCCCCTGCTAATTTCAGAATTGAACCCTGAGGTAATGGGCCAATCCAGCTACTTATAATCTGCGACAAAGAGGAGTAAGGTTAAACAGTTAGTGAAATGAAGATAAATTATTAAGATTGTGTCGCTAAAACTTGATGGAGAAGGGTATTGCTTTTTAGGTAATGGACTAAATAAGAGTTGCTCTGTGCTTTTTTTCCAATTTCCTTTAATTGTACTCAGTTGGAAAAAACCTCTAATTTACTACCAAGATAATGTGCTAATAATGAAGACTTCTTTAAACTAAGTAATAAAAGCAAAGAGCTTTGGCTATCAATTTAATGATCTCTGGTGTTAAACATTTTCCAGCACGTCATAAAATTTTATTAAAAATTAGTCACTAAAGAAAAAGGGCTTTAGAAAAAGTTCTATGGAAGCTTTCTGAGGGAACAGCAAAAACATACGCAATTTGAAGGAAATTCAGGAAATAAAAGATTTGAGGAAGAGTTCCCCATACTCTTACAAGTCATCATTAACAGTAATATAAGACTGTGGTTGGCATCTAGTCGACAATAATGGGAATGAAAATCTGTAAGCCCAAAGACATCCATAAAAAGCAGAACAGGAAAGACTTACACGCTAGGTCATGCTAGTCATGCTTCTGCAATTAAATCACCTTTTATCTTTTTAAAAACAAATGTCTTACTACATTAGCCTTACAGATACTCAGAGTAGCCAAGATTTCTATTGTAAGTACTTCAGGAGGAGACATGTATTCCTTACTCATTTAAAATTTAAATTCTAAAACAATGGATAGTGTAATTTTTCAATGCTATTTTATTCTCATAATGTTTATGCATTAGGAAAGGGTTATATGATTGTCATTACTGCATATTACAAAATGTGGCTGACCTTGCATTTAGTATTTGCCACCTTATTCTTTTTTTTTCTTTTAAATTACGGTTTTCCAGTTCCCACACTGAATGCAATGATCTCCAGGTCACTGAAACTGCAGGTGTCAGTGATATCTCATTAACTCTGGCAGAAGCAAACTTTGGGGCAGTGTAAGTAGAAAAGGACCGAGGTACCACAGAGGGTAACTTCCTAAGGATTTAATGGAGCCCAAAGCTATTCACTGCCCTCAACACTCCTGCTGTTTCCTTGTAGTTAACCACAGATATTATATCTTTTGCCCTTGGCACTGACCTCCATTTCCTCTGATAAAATTATGAGGATACACACTATTTTGTTTTCCTCAATTGTGAGCGCAATTAATTTCTGGATAAACCCAAGCATGCTACGTTATATCTGTACTCCTCTGCGTTGTCCTGGAGTTCAATTAAACGAAGAGGTTTGCTCTATGTGTTTTTCACAATCACGTAAAATTTTCATTTAAAATCACAGCAAACAGGTTTAATTATTATATAAAACCTATCATTGTTTCAGGTCTAACCTTATATTTTATGACCTTTTTGGAGCAGATCCTTTAACAAAGCTGCTTTAGACAATACTGAACCCACTGCTCTCCAAGATTTGAATATGCATTTTGTAGGAAAATAAATAGCCTGATGAGATTCATTATTCTTAAGTTTAAGGGAAGAATAAATGTCATAAGGGAATACTTAGCTAGAAAGAATGAAAGAATAATGCTGAGAAGTGGTAAATTAGGAAAAATGATGAGCAGTATTTAGCAATGAAGAACAGGAGAATGAAAGAGGAAAATACATGTCTAGTGGAGACTTTCTCTGCCCTCATGGTCTGAAATGCCAGACAGACGCAGAGAATTATTCAGACAGCAGCAAGGTAGTAGGCAGAAAAGAGGGGGGAAAAAAGTGAAAGAAAAGACAAAAATATTTAAATATTTTACATTTTAAAACTTCAGTTTTTCAAATGGAATGCTACAGGCTTGGGGAAGCATAGCTAGAAAGCTTCCTGGCAGAGAAGGACCTGGGAGTGCTGGTCAACAGCCAGTTGAACATGAGCCAGCAGTGTGCCCAAGTGGCCAAGGCCAGCAGCACCCTGGCTTGTATCAGAAACAGTGTGGCCAGCAGGAGTAGGGAAGGGATCATCCCCCTGTACTTGGCACTAGTGAGGTAACAACTCAAATACTGTGTTTGCTTTTAGGTCCCTCACTACAAGAAGGATGTTGAGGTGCTGGAATATGTTCAGAGAAGGGCAACAAAGATGGTGAAGAGGGTGGAGCACCAGTTTTATGAGGAGCAGCTGAGGGAGAGCTGAGGTTGTTTAGTCTGGAGAAAAGGAGACTGAGGGAAGAAATTATCATTCTCTACCACTACCAGAAAGGAGCTTGTACCAAGGCAGGTGTTGGTCTCTTCTCCTTGACAACAAGGGATAGTACAAGAGAAAGCAGCCTCAAGTTGTCTAAGGGAGGGTTTAAATTGCATATTAGAAAAAATTTCTTCACTGAAAGGATTGTCAAATATTGGAAGAGGCTGCCCAGGGAAATGGTTTAGTCACCATCCCTGGAAGTATTTAAAAGATGCATGGATATGGTGCTAAGAGACATGGTTTAGTGGTGAACTTGGCAGTGCTAGGTCTTTAGTTGGACTTGATGATCTGAAAAGTTCTTTTCCAAGCTGAATAATTCTATGACTACGTTACCAAAAAGTAAATGCTTATTGTGAATTTCAGATATCTGATTCTTCTTACTAACATCTTTATAAATTCAGTCTATCTTTCAGTCTCTGGAGCAGAGTTAGTACACAAAATCTGAGTTGCTTCCTGAGATAATGGCACAATGTCAGTCTGAAATGCAATGCCTAAAGAGAAATAACTTTCAAGTTATGCTTTCATTATATTATACAGAGGTCACCCTGAGTAAAAACAATCAGGCACATGAGAAAAGCCTTTAGCATCTTAATCTTCCCTATAATGATAAAAATAAGTCCATAATTATATTGGTGTTATTTCATATTTTCTCGAGCAAAGAATTTGTAATTGCTTTGTTCAAAGAGTCAGAACCTACATTTATATTGGAATATTATGATAAATTATATGATCACTGATAGCTCTTATTTTAGAAAACAGATATTACTTCTTTAATTTGTTCTAATTTGGGTTTCTTTCTTGACCTACAAAGGGAGAGAGATGAGATGATATATTGTTACATTAATTCAGTTAATTTTTCATGAATCTGAAGATATTTTTTTAGTTTTCTAGGATCTACAAAAACACTCTTAAAGGACAATTTAAACCCTCACATTGTTCAATCTCCATAACAATGGACTGGGACAAGCTACACATTCTAAACATTTCATTTCTTCAAAGAGTATATTTTTTCAAGAATTGAACACGTATAACCAAAATGTTTTTCAAACTTCTAGTCAGTCATATAATTATATCCTACAGTATTATCAGCCATCTAATAATTGTATAACCAATATTTAGTACCAATAACTATTGTATTGTTACTTTTATATAAATATTTATAGCAATAATTTCTACTTTTTTTTAGACTTAAATGGACAAGGTCTAGAGCCTAAGAAATATTCTGGCTTCCTAGAAAAATCATAGAAACTACTATAAGAGAGCTTGAATTACATTATTTCTGCACCAACACAGGAAACTCAGCCTCTTAATTTCCTGTATGGCCATTTCAAAATGCTTTTAAGAGTCTACTTTGTTCTTGACCGACTTTCCAGACTTGTACTTTCTTTTCAACAGTCTTGCAAGCTATCCTCATTCTTGCTCCAACAAGAACACTTTCTTAGGCTTAATGAAGATATAAAGCTCCCCAAGCTTATTCTGATGGGAAATAATGAACTACTTATTCCCAGATAAAAGGAGGATGGCCCATAGTACTTCAACTTTTCTGAATTTTTACACTGATCAATGCATGCTGGAGTCAATGATATTCACAATAAATGCGAGGCAGAGGCAACAGCTCCTCACAGCAGTTCTTACCACAAAATGGGAGGCCTTTACTTGTGATACGTTTAAATTTTCTAAAAATGACATAATTCCCCTTTCAATCTGTACTATACCTTTCTTCAGATGGACAGTTGTCATTCTTATGCAGCCTATATTTCCTCCCTCAAGACTAGGACACTGCAGTGGCATTCACAGGTGGTCTTTCCACCTACAATATGCAGGTTATGTATGGAAAAAGGTGTTTTTCTTCGCAGCTTGAAATTCATGAGTATTTCCACTATTAAAATAGTGCAGTTCACACAATACAGAAAACCACAGGGCATTTTTAATGAAGGAATTGGGGAATACATGAAACGATGTTTTTGCATTAGGCAAAGACACTGTAGAGCAAACTTGTCACAATTATTCTGGTATCTGTGTCACTGTATTCCCCATCATCCGTGCGTTCAACCTTGCTACCAAAAATAGACTACTCTTCTGTCTCACTTCTGGTTTTGTTTTGTCATTAATTTCCCACAATGTTACTAGATCTCATTCTGTTGCCTTTGCAGCATAGGTATATGTACGCTGCAAAGTCAAAGATATTAGAATATTAGCTATTATTACTATTTTTTATAAGCTATAATGCTCCCTCTTTCAGAAAGAGGAATTAAAATAAGGGAGTATGAATCCACTCCATCTACTAACTCCATATAAATTCATAGTGGTGTTTGTTATGCCAAGACACTCTAAATGCAGAAAATGCCTCAATACAAAATCAGTACCAGTGCTCTGATTCATGGATTATACCAACCCACATTTCCCACAGTAGGTAGCCTAGTAAATGTTACAGTTTCCATCCATTAAGAATACGTCTTAGGCACCCATCTGGAGATTAAAAAGGAAAGCGTAGTTTCAGTCCTCCTCTCTCCATTTCTCTCACTCCTCATCACCTCTATAACTAGAATGAGGCAAGGAAATTGCTACTTCAAAAGCCAGATCCAACAGCTTTTAAGTAGCTTGGATGCATTTTCCACTGGCAGAACACAGAATGGTTATTGCTGCAACATTACAGTGCAAATGAAACTATATAATAAAAATAATTGTCAACAATCCAGAAAGTCAAAGACCTCATAGTTCACGATTAGTGATCAGTTTTCTGGTTACGCTTGATTTTACTTGTTTGTGTCACTGAACTTTTACATACAGAGCCATAAATCTATTTGTAATGGTCAACACTTCCAGCACCGGTATCAGTGCTATGACAGGTATGTGACAGGTAAAATGGTTTGTGTCTGAAATATTAGTGCAAATTCAGATGGTAAATTCTGTATTTCACTTTCTTGTACAATATAAATATTAACTCATTTAAGACATGGCACAAAACACACCTCAAGATTGATATTGCTATCGATCACTACAAGGGAACTTTTTGTATGATTTAAATCTAAGCATTTCCCATTACTACCCACTTTTCCAAATTACTAAACTGTCCAGAAAAACAGCGTTTTTTTTCTTTTCACTGATCCAGACTTCCATGCACTGATTCACACTGATTCTTTAAACCTGATTCATGCTTCTTTCTATTGCAGTCTCCAGAAAGACCAAAATACATCACTAGGAAATAAATTTTTAAAATTAAACTTATATAGAAATTTGACAATTTGCTTTCCTAAGTATCCATTCCATACCATATTGTTGTGTTAAATATAATCTCTAACAAGCATTCAGGAATTACCATTACCAGTTATGAATACAAATATACAACCTACTTAGTTGCACCTCTTTTTTTTTAATTTTAAGTAGCACCTGAGTTCCAGGGATGATCATCCGCAAGTGATAGAACTATCATACATCATACAATGTAGCCTTCAAAGGATTTAAAATAAGTCTGGCACTTTTAGAAATCAATTTTTAGGCTGGATAAGAATATCTTTGAAATAAGATATTTACTAGACATAGCATCATTTTTTTTTCCTGAAGGTAAAACTGCTGCTTATCAGACATGACAGGATGCATAACAGCTACACATCTGAAGTTTTCACTTTTACATACAAAAACATATTTAAGCAATCACATTTATTTATATTCACCTAAAAATACTGGTCTGCCATATCAAAATATTTATGCAAGTATATAAAAAAGAGAGAAGGCTGCACATCTGTAGTTAGAGTTATTTGGTTTGAAAGAGGAAGAAAAAGTCGAAGAAAAAATACATGAGTGGACGTCATCGTAAAAAAAATTCTATAATACAGCTCAAGGGCAGAGGGTATAATTCTGGATTGACTACGATTCTTTGACAGCCTATTTCACACTAGCAGATTTCAGTGGTTTTATAATCACAGATAATGCACAGATTTATAATAATGAGGTGTCAATGTGTGGAAGAGGAGGATTGCAGACCATTATTTTCCCAGACATTTTCATGGCATATGCCAAGTGCAAAGAAACGTAAGCAATATCTATTAAGGAGACAGTATAACTTACTCAAGCACTTTTGGATACAGAAGACTAAACGCTGGTTCTCAAAAGGCTGGAGCATGGAAATACTGATACATTTTACGAATAGGAACATTAAACACAAAATCTATATTATCATGGAAAAAGAAGGATGAGTATTCTGTGTTTCACCAAAATATCAAAAATCTAATTCTAAACTCTAGAATACTCCCATTTCCTTCGATGCTCTACAGTAACACCTGTAAAACCAAGGAGACATCAAATACTTCAAAGGCTCTGACCCTGCACCCATCTTAAACACAGGCATAGGGGCTTCTTGGGCCTTATATAAATCTATGTTTTCAAGGCAGAGGCACAAACAATTCCAACCTGAACAAAAGGTCAATAAGATCAAGACAGAAAATTCTACAGCCTACAACAAAGTCCACTCTCGTACTGAACACAGAACCAGTGATCTTAATCTAAATGAGCATTAATGTCCCCATGTGCTGTTAATAATTAATACAGTGCTTTGTTTCCAGAGGAAATAACTTTGAGAATGAAGTTTTCTTCCTACAGAAAAGTTACTAAAGGACTGACAGATGCTATTTGAGATTCACTTTTATCATAATATTCTGCTTTCTGAAATTATAATTCAACCTTATTACATACAGAAAGATTACCAATTTTTGGATTCGGCCTCTGTATTAATAGTGAACACGAACAGCTGCTGTATAAAAATAACGAATTTGCTCTGAGTTAGCAATTCCTATTTATATTTCAGGAAAGAGCTTTGGAAATTAAGGAGGACATTGAAGTGTCCTTCAGGCATCCTTCTGTAAAACTTCCTTTTTAACCTAAATCAACAGATCTCAATCTACAGAATCAGTTGAATACATGAGCAAAATACAACCCTGGAGAGGAAAACTACCAGGACACTTGTTTAAAGTTGTCACTGTAAACCCTGACTGTGTTAAAATGCTTGAATCTATTGAATCAAAACACTTTCCATCAAATTTTTCTTCTCATGCTTTCTCCTAAACTGCCCTTCTCATCTGGCATGACTGGAATACTCCCAATGGTCTGTTATCACAGAATCACAGAATCACAGAATGACCGGGTTGGAAGAGACCCACTGGATCATCGAGTCCAACCATTCCTATCAAACACTAAACCATGTCCCTCAGGACCCCGTCCACCCGTAACTTAAACACCTCCAGGGAAGGCGAATCAACCACCTCCCTGGGCAGCATATTCCAGTGCCTAATGACCCTTTCCGTAAAAAACTTCTTCCTAATNNGTTCCATACATGCCTTTTGGTGAATTTGATTTGAATATCCTACATTATTTTGCTTTTATACCAGTCTTTTTCAGCAAAATAAACCACAACAACCAAAACCTGTCTTGCTGTTTAGTGCTATATTACCACAAACTCACTATCAGTGCCTGACAGGTAAATAATTCTATGAATTAGCATCCCTGCTTATTTTAGATGCAAATCCATCTTCCTTGTAGATTTGTTATGCAGACATGGTCCATTTAGCAAGTGATAAACAGAATTTTGTTCCTCAGCAAAAAAAGTAGCTGCTACCCAACTTTAAAAAAATTTTACTGACATAGAAAAAGGCTTAGAATTATCCTCAAAATTCAGCCTAATGTTTCAATGAATTTTAAACCCTCCTTAGTCCCACTTTGATGCTCTTACTGGACAAAGTCTCAAGGAAGTTTAAAACAATGTGAGGGAGAAAACATACCTTGGTGCTTGTCACTGGAAATGGAACTTTTGAGCCCTTTGTAACCGGGGATGTCAGCTTCTCAGCTGCTTTTGAAGGGATTAGGTTCTTCGCGGGAGGCTGATTGTGCAGAACGGAAGACAGGCAAAGCTGAACGGTCTCCTTCAAAGCTTTCAGCTGTGACTCCTGGGGAAAATAAGAAATCATCAGTTCTCTAAGATGTGTTATTATGAACAGACCTGCTTGCTTTTTCTCTCTGCATTAAAACAAACATTTATGAGCAGCTGTTGCTTTTTCTTAACAATGAAAGTTATTAAGGCTGTTTAAAGCAGGTTTTATATATGATTAGGTTACACACCGAACTGCCTAGAATGTCTTTGTACTGTTTCTTTTTTAGCTCCATGCAGTTTTATCCACATCAACTATTACAAATAGTTATTAAATAATATTTTATCTGAAAAGAAACAAAAATACAATCTACCAAATACCATATAGCACCCAGACTTGTACATATAATAGTTTAGGAGAAGTAGATGTCCACAGGTATTGCAGAGACACAGACTTTGCATGGAGTTTTGTTTGTAACATTCAGAATAACTGGTATTTTCCCACATGTTGTAAAGACTGACTTTAATGCAACATAAAGAGAACTTCCCTCGTAAGCATATTATACTGTTACTGCATACAGTAAATAAACCGTAGGGTTTTTTTTCCCATCTGTTAAGAATTTGATCATTCAGATCCAACACTGTCCATCAAGCTGAACTAAAACTTTTAAGTACTGAAGTGCTTGCAACTCATGTTAGAACACTGTTCTTTTAATCAAAGAAATACAGATGAATGTATAAATGAAAATATCAGTCTGTCATTGAAATAAGCTGAGACACTAAGAACACTGAGATAACCACGGCACAGAGGAGATATCCTTTTAAATCTTTGCTCCATCACAGCAAGTCACTTGGAGCCAAATGTTAGATCACAAAACCATAGAATCATAGAATGTTTAAGGAAGGGACCTCAAAGATCATCCAGTTCCAAGCCTCACGACTTGAGCAGGGACACCTTACACTAGACCAGGTTACTCATTTCAAGTCAAGTTAGGCAGCTTCTGGCCTTTAAAAAAAAATCTTGCTCTTGTTCTTTGTATTAAGAATGTTCCTATAAATGCTGGATACAACATCACATTTCAACCTTCAAAGATATTTTCTGAAGATACCTCAATCAAGGATTGTGAGGTATGGGAAAAGTTCATGGAAAATATACGTACATATAACATACTACACATAACAAATTATGTATGGTATATGTTACAAATACAACATAAAAATAGTTCAGTTATATGAATCCCATGCAACGATATTTAGTATACACTACATTATTTTAGTTTATTTGCTGAACTAGTGTTTTCAGACCCACCATGTTTTCCACCAGATAAAATTCCAGTGAAGTGGAACGAGGGGATATATCTCATACCTGGGAAATCTAAGTGTTTCTTTAAAAATAAACCAAAACAGTTAGCGGGGTACCTTTCAATGGTACGATCAAAGACAACCACAAAAAGACTATGAATACACAGAACAGCAAGCAAAATTAAAGAAATGGAAGAGGGAACAGTTTGTTTTGTTCGCAGATAGACAAAATTGAATATCTTTCACTTAAGATGCATGCAGTGAGGAGGAATGCAAGACTATCATCAAAGAGGACAGCACTTTGTGTGAATAACTACTTATTAAAATGTATTAACCTTGAGTCAGATTGATATGTCTCTGACCTAATGGCAGTGTAAAAGGTAAAGGATTCCTTTATCCATCTGACTTAGGCATCTTTTAATTTCTAAATGACACGAGAAGATATTCGCGTACTTCTTTTCACGTAATATGTCTTCTCGCCTATCTTTACAAGAAGTGACTGCACAGTGGACATAAATCACTATTTGACATAATTAAAATAAGCTCTGACACCAAACTGGCAGAGGTAGCAGACTGTCTAATTCTGCTTGAAGATACAGACTCAGCCACTACAGCACTGTATGACTAGACTGCTCCCTGCAATCACACTCCTCTCACCTGGAAATCATTCTGCATGACTTCTCACTCTCTCATCTCTCACTTCAGTGATCCAGTGCTTGTTCTGCCTTGCCTATGGCCAGTAGTTTTGCCATTTCAGAAGTAAAACGTTGTGGTCAAAACAGGCTGGTTGCTAATCAAAATACAGCCAACATATGATGCACGTTTTCAGATTTCCCAGATCTGTTTATACTTGTCATGTGGTTGTATTGAATACAGACCGATTTAGGCTGTGGTAATGAATAAAACTGTCAGTCTTCCTAAGTCCATCACAGGAACAAGGAAAGTGCTATAAATAGACTTGTGAGAGACACCAAGTCCACTGTCAGCACAAACTATTATAATATTTAATAGAAAAGTCTGATGTGGAAGTCACGAATGCCCTGCCCCTGGAGGCATTCAAGACCAGGTTGGAAGAGGCTTTGAGTAACTTGATCCAGTAGGAGATGACTCTGTTCATGGCAGGGAGGTTGGAACTAGACAATCTTTAAGGTCCCTTCTATCCTAAACCATTCTATGGCTCTATTCTATGGCCCAAAAGAAAAATACAAATTGATGTCTATTTTTAGACACAGTATGACATTCAATCATGCAATTATTCATTTCAAATACAGCTCACGTGCCAAAAATGTGCATTGCTTTATACATATCTTTCATTCCTTTAGCTGAAAGTATGTGTGCTAACACAGTCAAAACAGTTAAGGGCAAATCTTCACTGTAGACATGGATGGACCACTGTCCATCGCTATTTAAAGTTTATATTTTGTACAGAAAAATTCTCTACCAGGTGAAAAATGTACCTGTAGCTTAAATCATCTTATTACTCTGTAGTAATTTTCCTTCATTTGCACTGTATTTTTCACTCCTGCTCACCATTTCCACTACACTTTGACATCATGTAAACAACAAAGCTATCCAAAGTTGTCTCAATGATTATTTGCGAGTACATGACACCAAACTTCTAGTAAGCCTACAGAATCATAACTGAGCCCTATGTTAAAACGTTCAATAGAAAAGAAACAGAGGGTCAGAGAAGTCAGCTGGGTGTGCTGCAAATCCCTTTTTAATTTGCAGACCAAACTCCTTAATAGCATTCTCATTAAAAGTTCCTAATGTCAAATGTTCTTTTCTTTCTCCTTCACAACTGTCAGCATTATAACGAATAACTGCATTTAGAAGATATTTATGGCAAGCAGTGCTCTGTTGCCATTGCCACAGACAATATATTGGCACTAGCAAGTGACCATGTCTGCTATTGTCATATGAGCAAAGAAAGAAAATGCTTAATTTTTAAATTAATATGTGCAGGGGTCAAGTTCAGTGTGCTTAACACAAAACACAGGACATATCACCAGATGCACATATGCGTTTGAATAATGCTACTGTGAGTATGTCTTACATAGATGACATTTTGTAATGCTGGATGCAAATCCTCATTCAAGAGGACAATTTCAGTAACTGCAACGTTGAAGATTAAAGAAAAATCCTTTTAGTGTAAGGGGCATAACTATATTTTTACTTGTCTAATGGAACCTGAAAATGATGAAAAATCAAAATACATAGATTTGACAACGTATTGAGAATTTGTATAGTTTTGAACTTGAATAAATCTTTTTCCTTTTTGATAAACTGTTTCTCTGTTGCATATTTTATTCACAGTTACCCTAAATTTAGTATAAAGTTCCCCTGTGGCACAGCCGACAGGAGTGAACGTGTCTTGCTTTGCCCCCTCCCTGGGATTCACCAGTCCCCCTGATATGAGTGGGTACCTCTGCCCACAGATTTAGCTCTGTCACATCAGTCCCACCCTAACAAGAGACCAACCCATTTCTACACTGCACCCTACCTGGAACTATGACTAAACCTCAGATAAAAACCATACCTGTTACAGGCATATTCTTGTTAATGTATTTTTGCACATCAAGAAATGAGGTTTTGAGACGTTTTTAATTTGATTGCCCTCCTCTTAAATAACTTTGCAGCTCTACTTAACTTTATGCATCATAATTAGTTCTACTGATTTCAGTAGCATTGCTCCCAAGTACATGCAATTAAGTATGCATCTAAAATATTGTAAGACTTTCATTTGTTTTTGTCAAATTATACTGAAACATACACGGCTGATAGAGATAAACATGCTTACATTACATTACACTTCTTACCTTGTCAAGGGCTGCCTTTTCCAATTCATCTTTTGCGACTGCTAGTTTTTGCTCCAGATCTGTTAGCTGCTGCGCCTGTGGGAATAAAGAATTAAAAACTGATGCAATCCACAATGCATTTTTTTCCCCTAGTTTTTCAAGCACTGCTGGTGAGAGAGGAAAGGATGTAAATTTTAGAAATAATACATATGAATTGGGTCAGAATTGCTTGCAAAAAAAGACCAGGTCTCAAGGCATATTTTTTTTTTCCTGTGAAAAAAGAGTGTTTTCTTTTGTGGCAGCTGGGCTCCAATCTGCTCCATTTACTTGAACTGAAGTTTACTCTAATTTCAATGTCAGTAGCAGAAGCAGCTCCATACTATAAAGTATTTGGAATAATGCCATAGTAACATTTTGGAAAATTCAAAGTATCCAAAATGGTTTTATTATTTTGTTCATTTATCTGACTTCTGTTTGTAACTTGAAACTCTTTTTTTTTGGTAGTTTTAAACTATGAGATGCTAACACTAACCTAGTCTGACACAAACAGAGAAATTGGAAAACATCCTAACGTTCATGCATGTAGATACATTAGGAAACAGTACTATCTGCTAGAATACAAGGGGTTAACTCCAGATTTGTTTTTGTGCCTCCTACCCTGGAGATATGAAAGTAACATTCACAAGAATAGCTAGTTATGCAACTCCACAGTGAGAAAACATTTTGGGAGATTTGCATTTGAAGTCAGGGCCAGGGAAGCCGCCTGCACCCTGTGCGGAAGGATTGTTGGCTTCATATGACTTAATGTTATTTCCCTGTGTAGTCCTTCAGAAGGAAATCTGGTTTTTTTACAATGTGTATTGAGTGCAGGGGTTCAGGAGATTTTTTTTTTTTAAACCCTTAGTAAAAAGAGACAATGATGTTCCCTTCCCTAGGAGCTAGATTCGCTCAGCCTGCCTGCTGTAGGGAAATACACTCTCTGCAAAACTGTTCCATTTTAGCGAAGTGGGAGTTGCCAGACTCCTACAGTTCTCAGCCCCATCATTAATAGCACATTGGTATGCAATGAAAAGGAATAAGGTAAAGGTTTCTTTTACTGGTATATTTGCAAAACCAGACTACTAGTTTTTTTCACTGTTTATGAAGGGTACCATAAAGAAACTGTACTAACCTGTTACACTTTATCTCTAAAATTCTGATTAGGTAACGCATATTCTATGCATACACAACACCTGGATAAAGTTCCCGTTTCTCCATTGAAGATGAACACATTTTAATTTTGACCAAACATTTGGAAGCTCCCTTTCCCTCGGCACCACCCCAGGCTCACCAGGTTTCTGAAGTCCATCTCCAGGCAGATATTAGTTTCTTGCCAGACTTTTCAAGACTCAACCAACTCTAGCAAAGCATAATGTCTGGTCACATAATATAAATGCTGCTTAGCTCAAACCCCACAAAATTTGGTTAACTTGGCCTCTCTGTTGGGGTAATGACCTTATTTCCAGCAGATACCACAGCTTATGTGTACTGGCCTAGACAAACCTGTAGTCCTCCGCACCTATCTCAAGTGTTGCTTATTAGAATTAGGCATAGGCTGTACTGGCTGATAAAACAACAAAACCCTGGCATTTTCAGTTCCCTGCTCATGTCAAGAACTAGTCATATTTTAAAGCAAGATTAGGCATTTATCTGTGGAAATATCACAGCAGCCACAGCTTCATTGGTCAAACCCATGTAGGATTAGGCAATCTTGCTTGAAAACAAAAGTCAACTGCTTGCTCAGATGCAGGTTTCTTGCGAATGCAGTCCCTAATTTCCACTGTATCCTTTTTCTTACAATTGGTATCAAGTAGTGACTGGTATCATCACACACACAACATGTACACGAGCTCCTGGTTTGGTTCTGCCTGCAAAAGAGCATCTAATACAGAAAGAATCCTTCCATTTCATAAGAATTTGTAAAAATTAACTGATCGCTTGCTTGAAAAAACTTACTAACATATAAAATTTTTCTAGAGTTCAGTATCATTTACATTTGTTACTAAATACAGTGCCTATTACTATGTGACCAAACAATAAGCCTAGCTCTATCTGATGCAGAGTTCTCACTACTTACTAGAAGTCAACGAAGTGATTTCTTACATCATTAACACTGTAATTATTACTACTTATAAAACTATTTTTACAGTACAGTTATACAGATTAATATATTTTTAATTATTGAGAGCTAAGATTCAGAAACCAGTATATGTAATTAAATATTTTGAATTGCCAGATATACAACTAATGATTACATGATAAATGAGAGGCCAGGAAGGCCCTTCTGATGACATGCATTGCTAAAGGATTATAAACACGTGGAAGATGATGGATGGCCACACAGTGTAGGCAACTTCTGCTTCCAGCACCATCTGTGTTACAGTTTAAATCAGTGAAATACTAGAGCTGAAGTTGTGAATTTCAGGACGCACCATTTTCTTCAACACATGCATTATGTCAGCATCCTTAAATGCAAATAATTGACAGGAGGCAAGTCACAGTGTTTTATAACTGGCTGCTGCTTCTTACCTTGGAGGGGAGTGGCTGGTTCTTTATAATACACTGTACTCAATGAAACTGCAGCCAGTTTGAAGTCAGAGGAAAAGTCTTTAATTTCCTTAATTGCTGGCTGGCATTAGAAACAATTAGACAATCTAACATATCCTAATAACACTACTCACACCAAGCAAAATATTTTCAGTTTATAGTCAAAAAGGTATTCGTCCAAAGGACAGGCTCATACATATTAACAAAGTCTTCCTGAATGCATCACTTTCAAGCCTTGTTCTCATTTTTTATACAATTTTTTCATATTTTGAGAGACTAACTTTTCCAGTAACTTTCACGTATATTTATTTTATTTCACAGATTACTGACCCAACAGGCCAGTGATTTCAATCCAACTGATATCTAGTGACAATAAAATCCTGGCATTAAAAATGCATTTTTGATAAACCGCTCACTTGGAAGTAGTCATATTTATTCACACCTTAGTAACAAAACTGCAGAATAATCAACTTTTCTTTTCTGAAAATTTGTGTCTATCAAGGCTGAATTCACATTGCAATAGCTTCACTGCTTTTTTTAATTTAGAACTTTTTAACTGGAGCCTGATTAATGTGGCATGGATATTGAATAAAAATTAAGGACAAAATACCAGTAGGACTACACAAGGCCAATTCTGACAAGGAATAAACTACTTTTAAAAAGCACCGTCTGCAAAAAACTTTAAAATATTTTGTCTTAGGCATTCTTGTAGAATGAGGTCTTACAAATGAGACAGTGAGATAAATCATTTTTTTCATCCTCCAGAACTGAATTGTTCAGTGCACTGAACAATTACTGTCAGCAAAGTACACTTTTCTGACTCACTTAAATTAATGTACTTACCTTCACTCATTGTGAATTACATTACATAAAATGCCCGTATTTAAATTCTTCCAGGCATAAACATAAAACACAAAAAGAGAGGACTGGCCTGATTTAAAGTAGGCGGAGAGAAATCCAAATTGACATAGAATTTTTTATAACACATAATTGACACCAGAGAGAATTTCTACATATACATAAGAAAATGCAAAATCAACAGCTAAGTGTCTTTGGGGTTATGATTTTGAATGTTCAAGAATTTATAAATGTCATATCAATATAATATAGGTAGTTGATATGTTTATATTCCTCAAGGTCACACAAAGGCAACAGAACGGGGGAACGAGAGAGAAGTTTTGTAATCTAAAAACCAGCAGCTAGAGCTTTACACTTCTCACTTCCTTAGTCACACTAGAAGAAAAAAAACCCATTCACTAGTGGGTTTTTGTGTACCTTCAGAAAAGTTATGGCTTTTGTTTGTTCTAAAGAATTACTCCTTTCAATGATCCTGGGACAAACATACCTAAGTAAATACAACAAATACATTACTGTTGGATAAGGTACTGTGGCTAACAGTGGGGTACATTACAAGTAAAATCCACATACAGCTCCTTTAGGCATTTTGGTTGGTATTTTATCCTGAAAAGCTAGATCTGAACTTTCTTCCCAAACTTGGCTAGTCCATAAGCTACTCCACTGACACATCCAGCTGAAAGTAAATGTTTTTTAAAAGGCTTTTTATTATTTCTCTCCCAGACTCTTTACACAGCATGTCTATATGGAATATAAAGTAGATAGTGATTGCTTTTCTGTTGAGTTTTTGCATGTGTGGGTTTTTTTTAAAAAACTTGTAACGACTTAAAATACTAACAAAAAAAATTACTCCATTCCCTTTCTTTTCAATATAAAAAAATTAAAAGTACTTTTCATTTTTATCTTTTTTTTTCCTTAAAAGGCTAATTTATAGCTTCATGTAAGAAGAATTACTCACATGTGCAGAGATAAACACAGCGATGACTGAGTTTTCTTCACTTCAAGACACATTGAAATGGGATTTTATTTGGCTACTATAAAACTTTTAAGGATATATGGCATTTCATATCAAAGATTGTTGTTTATTGAGTGCAAAATTATCATATGTTCTGCTTAATTAGAAAACATGATTGACTAAGTGATGTTTAATCACACGTTAAACAAATTTGATATTCTGAACTTCAGTTTTTCCCATGCAGCCCTTAAATAAAGGCTTGAGGAAAAGATAAAATATTTACTGTATAACTTTTTATTTTATAATTGATTAGAATCTCTAACTAGAACAACTTCTTAAATTGGAAACCACTTAGCCTGAAACTTGAATAAATTATCTGGTAAACACATTTCTACTGCACTTATTCTGCAACCATTACTTGTATCTTAGAAAAAAGATACTTGGGCTTCCAAACTGTAGTGTTTACCATAGCACAAGGTGTTAAATGTAACTGAGAACACCATGTTTTGGCAGCTATTCCACTTACTCAGACATGCAGAAAACCCCAGACAGTAATATCAGAATTCTATTTCAAACACTTAAAAGACGAAAAGTCAGTTAAAAACGTATTTTCTGCAAAGACTCACAGCTTGTACAGTCTTAATGCTCATCACTGCCACAATGCTTTTATCTGTTATTTGTGACTGTTCTGTACATACATTAAAAATAGGAAGTAAGACCTTAATGCTTCATTATTAGATGAATTTTCACTTTTCCTCCCCCAAGCCTCATGCATTACCTTCACATAAAATTCATTACAATGAAAGTAAAATCTCAGTGAGGGTTTTAGTTCAGTCCTCAACCTCTAGCTGAGGGAAAATAACTCCTAACTAAAAGAAAATAGCAGTTTCTCTGCAGAAACAGGCTCAGGTGGTGTGTAACAAGAGCAGAGCCACATCGCTCCCCTTCGTGCCTACTCTGCCTTTTTATCTCTGTTAGGGGATTTTCCTCCCTGCAGATCAGGCCAGAGCACCTCAGGTGTTGGTAGCGGTTGTTATTTCTGATGGATAGCGAATCCACATGATTACAACAACCTGCTGTTCTTTCTTTCCTAAGTCAGTCTTCTTTAGATAATTGTATTGCTTACTTAGGCAGTAAGAGAAGAAACACTGAAGGGATAAGCATTTTAAAATTCCTGTAAGGCACTACACCTCCGTCACTAGTGAGCTGGAAACATTAATTTCCTTTTTCCTTGAGGCGAGATTGGTTCATATTTTGCCCTAAGCTTCAACTTTTTGCTTGAAAAACAGAAAGAAAACAGAACTAGTGTTTCTAGCAATATCGCTTGTGTTTATTAAGTGAACTTAACGCTTTCCATTTTGAAAACATTCCCTCCCATTGAGCTGATGAATAAAGTAAAACCTAAAACATCCAACACATATGGTGTTCATTAACAACAGCATACTTTATTACAAAGTGCCTCCAAATCAGCCGACAATGAGTAATACAGAAATTTCAAACGCACTCCCAAAATACAGATTAATTTTACTGTATTTATTTTAAGACGTTCATAGTACAGATGATCACATAGCTGGGTCTGAATTTGCTGCCTGCAATACCCCAGAAAACAGGATAAAGCAAGGGGGAGACTAAGCTATGCAGAGCCACCCTCCCAATCTTTAGTTTGAATATGAACAAAAGCTGAGGTATTCAAAACTGCCTCTAGAAAGCAATTTGGGACATATATGTCAATGTGCTCCAGATGTTGATTGCCTGAAGATCTCCTAAGCCAACACACCACTACACAGTTCATCAAGGAGTCCCCAGGCCAGCAGCATGGCTGGTCCTGGACTTTAATGTGTCCCAGGTGCCATTAAGTAAGCAGTGCCCAAGACAACACCTTGGCTGCTCCTGTGGCCTCTCCACTTCCAGGGAAAGCCAACAGGCATCAGCACTGTGTCTGGCTCCTGCTATTCATTTTCACAGTTTGTCATGTTCGTCCATGACCATCTCCTCCCTTTTATGTGTGTGGAGGCTGGCAGCACACCTCGTCCTAATATCTTCAGCTCTTATGTTTCAGAAAAAGACATACTTCTTCACAATTTCTACAGCACCTACCACTGCAAAAGCTTAAATATTGAAGAAAAATGACTGTGCCAAAAAACCAGTTGGTCTCAAAGTATACTTCTGGCATTGGCATTACTCATATAATACCTTGCCCCTCTTTTGATATATAACACAAGTGGATCCAGGCCTATAGAAAACATTCCCTTCTTTTTCCTGTTACATGTCCATACAAGATGAGATCCTGCCTCATCCTTCAGCTTCTTGTATGTCTTTCCCTTGGTCCTATTTTTGTCTCTGATCTTTGGGTAGTTTAGAATTTTTCAGTACTTTATGTGGCAAAGTTTTAAAATTTTTCAGTCCTACTGGGAACACTCAGAATCATTATAATAATTAAGCCATTTGGAAAATGTCAGTCAAAGTCCCAATCAATTTCAATTTTATAACAATAGTAAGCCCCTACTCAGTGGGATCTGGACCAGGTCTGTAAATTGATAGAATATAGCTGTATGCTGTCAGTTAAATGTGGAGATGCTTCTGCTAGACTTAAGTAACCCTGCCTCATGCTGGCTATTGATTGGGCTGGTCTCACACAGTAACTCAGACTTGCTATTTAAGACTGCATTACCATCTAATGCAAGTCCACGTCCTTACAGCTACATCTTCAGGGCCTTGCAGAAACTTTTAAAATGGGATTTTTTTAGTTTATTAAAAGAAGTGAAACTTTTTTCATGCTCGAAATTGTGTTGTAAAAAATCTACTGACAATAAACCAATAAACATGGATTACTAAGTAGAGAAACTATGTTCACATTTCACAAGTCTGTGATTTCCAAAACTGCATGAAACTACATTAAAAAAAAATAGTAGAAGGAGACTTGCTTCAAAGATGATATCAATAAACTGTGTTAATAAATAACCCAATGTCCTTACTGAGAAATATATACTCTCCACTTTCTTGTATTTCACTTATCTCTTTACATTAAAAAAATCCCATGTCTGCAAACAGCTTGTAATTATTTTTCAGCAGCAAATTCTGTCTAGATCTTCAGGCCCCTCCTGTAATGCTAACAATATGCTACCGCTAACATATTACTAATGATTCATGGCAACAATAGACAAAATGCTGCAATATGGCATTTGAAATGGAAATTATGCACCAGAAAAAAGATGCCAAGGTAAACAGTGAGATCTACTTCCTAAGCAAAACTCACATGATCAAGGTGAAACTTTCTATGCACATTTTTGGTAATTTTGTGAAGATACTGCCTACCACCATTCATGGGGAAAAAAAAACTGCCTACTAAAAAAAGAAGTGAAATTTAAAAAAAAAAATCTTGTGTTTCATGAAAACAATAAGTACTCGCTTCCCATACAGTGATAAAAGACCATGTAAGAGAAGATGAAGAAACCGTCCCTACGCTAACTGCACTATCTCAACAAGACAGCTATCTCAAAAGTAATCAAGTCATCTCTTGCCACCCAAAGACTAACTACAGATGTTTATATAACAGACCAAACATATTTTTCCAAATCAACCAAGTAAATTTCAATTTCCTGTCTGTCCTAAGGGCTTCAGCTTCTGCTAGGAAAAACAACTCAATATCCTGTCTTGAAGCATTTTTGTACATCCAATAGCAAGCAGATCTAATCACAAATAACCGGTAACCTGAAAATAAAAATTTTACATCCAACAACAGGTACCCAAATGAAAATCTAAAAGAATAAAAACATACGGACTTGATAAAGGAAAAAAAAAATTCACAAAATGAGTAAGCAACAACAGCATTATAAAACCAACCAAACAAAAAGCATCATAAGCCTTCTCACTTGGAAAAAGTTAAATATCTATATAGTTTCTAAGACAAACTACTAAATGCAGCAAGACCTACAGGGTACCTAAACTATGAATCATAGAATCATAGAATCACCAGGTTGGAAGAGACCCACCGGATCATCGAGTCCAACCATTCCTATCAAACACTAAACCATGTCCCTCAGCAGCTCGTCTACCTGTGCCTTAAACACTTGCAGGGAAGATGAATCAACCACCTCCCTGGGCAGCCTGTTCCAATGCCCAATGACCCTTTCTGTGAAAAACTTCCTCCTGATGTCTAGGCTAAATCTCCCCTGGCACAGCTTGAGGCCATTCCCTCTTGTCCTGATGATCTAGCACAAAGTTCATATTCAATCCTATTGTTCTCAAAGCAGCAAAAATTCAGTCTTGTACATATACTGAATTCTAGAAATACACAGATAAATAGAATAATCTTCATGTAACAACAACTTCAAACATGAATAAAACCTACACTATAATTCCATTCTATCAACCCTCAAAGCTTTGATGAATATGCTTACAATTTTTTGCCTGCCATCATGATGACTTTCAACAAACAAGGATACTCCTCGAAGAAAACACACCTATTTTCAAGCAAGTCATCAAAATAATAGCTGTACATTCTCACAGTGCAACATGAAAATTCAGCTCTCCCTAGCAACATGCTCCTGGCTGTCATAAAAGCTTCAGAGAGAGCAACTTTTATGAAAAAGCATTAATTACTGATTAAGATACTAAGCGTATCTTAACAGTTACAAACGTGTTCGTAATTACCTCACACTGCAAAAGCTTTGAAAGAAAAATGTCATCAGTCTTTCTACCTGCTTTGGCACAACCCAGTGTATACAAATAGAATAAGAACATGAAATGCAAACCACTCTAAGTTCTGGGTTTACAGGCAACTTGATCTGCATGTATACATGCCAAATCACTGGATCTACTACTCTCAAATGTTTATTAATATTAGCTCAAAGATGATAACTCCTGAGCTAAAGATGAAGAAAAGCACTCTGCAACACTGCAACCATGATGCTGTCTCCCACAATTAAAGATTTTTCCTACAAGAGAACAAATAGTTAGAAATAATAGGTCATAATAATAATAATAACGATGATGTGATCTCTCAAGGTCTGGGGTAAATTGCATGTGATATATTTAATACAAGTTTGAAGTTTTAAAGTTTAACACAAGTTTTCTGCTAGGTCAAAAAGCACTCTTTAAACCTTCTCTAAATTATTTTGATCTTCTTTGTCTGGGTTGATATATGATTTACTTTCACACACATAACTGCCTTTCAAGCCAAATTTACATGCTATAGTACACAGTCCCTCTTTCATAAGTTGTATCCCTGCATATTTACAGAAATAATTTTTAACAAAAGGTCATTTTTCCATCTAATATGATTCTATCATGTTTGTGCAACATAACTTTTTTTGGTTTTGTCAGTGGTATTAAGCTCTAATATCGCAGTTCCTTACAGACTCAGCAGAGAAGAGCATGAACACTGGAAAAAAACACGTGTGATACCAAGTTTCAGAAAGAGAAATTTAAGAGGACATGACTCATAGGCCCATTAGTACAACATTCATGACTTGAAAAAGTAATGAAAAGAATAATCAGACTGCCTCTGGAGTGGACAGTTTTATTTTATATACATAAAATTCTTAAACTGAACAGTGAATTAAGCATATACTCAAAATTCTGGTGACATCAAACTAGAACCCTATCTGTCACAGTAGATAGGATTTATCTAAATTTACACAAACTGGGAAAAATAGGATGACAGGCACAAGGGACAAGCATAATATGCTAAATGCAGACAGAAGGAACCAGTAAACAATATAGAATTTAGAACAGGAGAGATTAATAACTCAATATGACATCACCACTGAATTTATCATGTTTTCCTAGAAAATGCAGATAACACAGACCACAAAAATCTTTTTGCTCTGCTCGGCACAAGTGAAACGTCCATCTGAACTTCAGTGTCCATTTTAGGGCACTGCAAATGGACAGAGAACAAAGAAAGAAAGTTCAGATGTGACTAACAGGAAGCAAATGGTGTGCAAAGAGAAGCAACACTGTACTGAGAAGCAAGACTGGAAAAAAAATCTATACCCTTTTATCTAAAAAAAAGTACACTATGAGAGATGCAGGATAATAATCTCAAAATACGTCAAATATTGCTTTAAAGACAGGGGTTGAAAAAAAAATAGATTACTTTCAAAGTCTGTGGATGATACCATGATAACTTCAATTTCAGTAAGGAAGATGCAAGGCATATAAGTAAACATTTTTTTTCTACTATGACTAGTAGACTAGAATAGACAAAAGCAGCAGAAATAGTTTGAATTGCTGCAGGTTAAAAAAAATATTAAGTAAGCATTGTAAGAGAATAACACAAACAGTTGAACATACCTTGAGGTAAGAGAGTGTGGAACATCCTTTCTATTTTCCACAGCCTCCTAAGAAAACAGGTTTTTCTAGAACCACACCAGTGCTGACTGGATTGCCACATATAGAGATAAGAATTTTTTAATCTCAGTAAACACAGAGTAGCTTTTCTTATTTATGTATTAAAAAAAAAATCTGTAAGCATGTTATCAGACTTTCATTTCCTTGTCTATCACAGTCTGCTTTTATTGTAGCCACTTTTCATTTCATCTTCATCCTTTGTAAGAAAAGCAAAGGCTTTTGGAAAACAAAAATCAACCCAATCCAAAGAAAAATAACCATTTTTTGCTAATTAATTCAAAGAATAATATGCAAGCCATAGCAGACAAAACAGATTAAATTTATCAAATGGAAAGGATCATAAAATAAATAAAAATATAGCTTAAAAGGAGGTTTAGTTTGCTTCTTTCCACTTATTCATTGTCTGCCTTCTGACAAGGTCCAGAGAACTATTTTAGAGAACATTTTCCTACCTGAATTATTTGATAGCTACTCTCTCAAAATAATATGCTTAAAAACCCTATAACTTAAATGCATGATAACTATTAAGTCTCGTATTCCAGACTATTCAATCATTATGCAACGCGATGAACTCAGTCTGTACTTTATATAGAACTTGATATCTTTACATAGAACTTCTTATCCCTAATAAAACTACTAGTTTAGGATCTCAGAGTGTTCAGGGGAAACACGCCCTCTAATATTCTGCACTACATTTATAACTGTTATTACATAATACCCTTTTTGCTGTTGTTTTACTTTCCCCGAGCAGTATTGCTAAATTTCCAAGGGAGGTGGCAGAAGACCCAGATGATAAGGAAATACATTTGATGAATAAACACATTTCAAATGGAGATCCTGTCTGAAAACAAGATGAGCTCTAGTATGCTCTCAAGGTCCACATAAAAATGTCCTCACATTTGTCTTATAATCTCTTAATATGGAACTTCAGAACTTACACTTAGCATTAGGGGACAAAGTAAAAGCAATATCAAAGATAAGAGGATTCTTTTAGTGCTAAATAAATCAGTGTATAAATAAAGTTTAAGGAAAACAAGGTTGCTTTTTTGGAAAGCTTTCTTCAAGTAAAGGAATAGTTTTATGATACTTCACACATAATGACAAATCCTTGAAAATGTGTTAAATGCACCGATTTTTCAAACATGCAAGGTCAGGAGAATTCTGCAGTTAATAACAACATTAATACAAGCAAGTGCAAATAATGGATGAAGTGAATGTACGTTTATGAAGTGGCTGGATTTGGGTCAAGCCTGATCACCAACTGCGTGGAAATAGGTAGCATAACTGTATTGGAAAACCTGAATCTTTTGCATCTTCATACACGTGCAGGCACACAAAGCACTTCTACAAAAGTCTATCAAAGATTCAAAATTATGTAATCAGTTATTTCAAGCCCAGACAATGGGGTGATCCAAGTTTTAAAGTTTAACACAAGTTTTCTGCTAAGTCAAGTCTTGAGTGGTTTTGCTTATTTGTTTGCTTTTCTTTAATCATTTCACCTCTTTCTCTGCAGGGAATGCAGAAACTCATAGTCTGAGTCACATAAATACTTTACAACCTCAGGAAATAGGTTTACTGTGGCATGTAATTAACTACTGCTAATAAAGGCAAAAAACCATATGGTGGCATCAATTTTACTTTAGAAGAGGAATGGTATAAATATTCACCACATCAAGTCAGTATGATATGAAAACAATTTCATATAATTTGGCTTCTCTTTGACTATTTACCATATCAAATGCATAGCATAAAACAATTTTCTCACATCCAAGTAATGAATTGTTTAGTGTAGCATGATGTGTTTCAAAGAGCTTGGAAAACAGTTTCGACAGTAAACATCGGGCTTTTAAGTATTGGTTTAGTTAGGTAACTCTTTAAAACACATCCTTTGACCCTTAATATATGTCAAACCATGTGTTTCCTAAACACAAATACTTACGTAAGCAGTTATAAGACAAGTCTGAATTTGAGATAATAAGGTACTGCTTGGTCCTTTAGAGGTATTGAGCACTCAGTACCTGAAACACTTTTATGAGCATAAAAGAAAACTGAAGGCAAGTGACAATCTTCCTCATAATTTGTGATACTGTGCTGCACAATGAGGTGTGGGTTCAAGAGTATCACCACAGAAACAAGTCCACAGTGAGAAGACCACAATGAGAAGCACAGAGGCTGTCCAGCATTGGGAGCAAGGTTCTCTTCTTCCCTCCTCCTTTCCCTCCTCTTTCCTCTCTCACAGTCACCCCTACTAACATCCCTATGCCTTCTCCTTTCTAGGAGTCCTGAAACTCTGAAGCTGACTCTGACTCAAAAATCCTTTGAAATTCACCACAAAAGTAGTAAACAAAGATATACTCAAGCTGAACCATTCTCACCTTGTACATTTAAAAGAACAATTCAAAAAACCCAAGACACTGGAATAAACCGATACTTAAAGTTATTGCTGGATCTTCATCTCCTATTCCTATCAGTCACACACATTTTTATGTTTCACGAATAAAAACCCCATGAATTTTGGTTCTTTTCCAATGTTGCAAAACATATAACTTCTTCTGGGACAGTATAAGGAAATGATGGGAAGACAGTTAATGAAGAAGGAGTAAATTGAAAACAAATAGTTATGATTGCTTAAGTCAAACATATCCCTCAATTTAGCAAAGCATTTAAACTTAAGATTACATGACTGAATCAGAGTTTTAGGACCATAATTAAATTATAGTAATTAAGATTGGACTCATCCAAAACTTGTAAGTACTTCCTTATGAAGGCAGTTACAAAATTAAGTTGATTGAGTGAAATCTTAGTATTAATCATTCCTTATTTTTCTCATTATAATACAAAGCAAATTTAAACTTTTTTTGGCTCTAAGAATACTGCACTGCATGGTTTAAGGGACTGAACTCTGACCAAGAGACAGGAGCTCTAATTCTAATGAAGAGTTGCCAACAACCTCAATATCACATACAGAGAGAGACAGATAAATATACATACACACATGCCACGTAATTAACCAGCCAGATCACAAAACATGTTGAAAATCTAATAATAAATACATGCCAAATATGATGAACTCATATTTACTACCACTTGTTAAGTTGCTGTCAGACAATGTTAAATGTAGATATAATTTACCAGTTCGCTAGAGTATTAAAGGAGAAAGCTATCTACCCCGCCTTCATCTTTCTCTCCTACTTAATCCCCAGAGCTTTAGTCATTATAGAGAGTTATTGACAAAAGCAGATACCAGAATTTAAAACTCATTAACAACTGGTTTCTCAATGTTGATTATGTAAAACAAAAAGCAAACAAAAGAAGCCCCTACTTACTTCACATGTATCTTCATAATTAATTCAACCAAGGAAAGTAATAGTTTAATGGGCATGGATTAAAGCATTCCCTCATGCCCTTTAGAAATCTAATAGTCTGAAGTTCACCCTCTTCTGGTGAACTGCTAGGAGAAGCCTACAATGTTCAGAGCTACACAGAGAACAGAATTCCCTAAAGTCCTCAGCAAGGCACACAGAAAACCTCAGGTTTAAGGCAGTGGGAATGCAGTGCAAGAGGGAAAGGGTAGGAGTCCTATAATGTGACAGTAACTAGCACCCAGGAGTTTATCTTACATGCCATTGATGCTGGCAGAAATCTATCCATCCACCATTCTCATCTTTTATCTGAAAGGAACATACTTCATAGAACATCCTCAACAGCAATGATAACATGAAGCCTGTTTAGCTTCTACTATCAAAGCAGCTGGAAATGAAATACCACCTGTTTTTGCCCAAACCTATCAGCCTCTCTCTGATCAAACAGATACTTAGGAAGCTTTCTGCAGTTCACCAAATGGCTTCTACTCTATTCAGTTTGTCTGTCTTCTGACCTGAAACACACAGAACACCACACTGAACCACATTTTACGTGATATTTAGGAGGATAGCACAAGTTTGCTGTTCTATTTTCTTCATAAACCAAATTTCCTTTAGCAAGGAAAGACTGACAAACAAACCTGACAAAAATATTTCTCTCACTACACATAAATAATATAGCAAATTAGCATATCAGAGAGCCAACCACATACAGAAATGTACATGGTCAAGAGAGGTTTCAGGTATTTGCATGTGTTCCCAGTATGTGGGACTTTGGAATAGATTTCATTATTTATTACCACCATCCATTTAAAGTTCTCAAAATTTTCTTAATTACATTCATTCATAACTTCCCTAAAAGGCAAATAACATTTTCCCTATTTTGCAAGTAAGTGCATTCAAAGCAGGACTCACCCTACATAACCTGGAACCCACATCTGAGCTGGTGGCCTTGATATTCCTTCACAGTCAAGAACTATGTCTATTCCATGCAGGTAAAGGAGTCTAAGGCATAATTCATGTGGTGAGAAATAAACACAGTCGTTCAGAGAATATGTATTTCCCACATTGCCACAGTAATACTGAGTAACTCTCCAAGGACTGGAAATGGAGTCTGTAGTGCACTCATTCATATTCAGTCAAACTTCTATTCACATTCATGCTAGACACATTACATCCAGTTGAACACAAGTAAACTCCTTATCTTCCAAAGCAACCCCCTGATCTTTACATCTATACCTTAATCACTGAACTCTCATCCACAAGGAAAAATCCACCAAGTAGTTCATTGATCTAGGACCAACAGAAGGTGGATATCGCTTTACATATGCCAGTCACTTCCCAGACAGACTTTCCTATTTGTTCTCTTCTTCGTGCTCAAGTTTTCTTCTTCCACTTCCATATGCTGTTTTCAGATGGGCAGCTTAGGAAAGGAGTGTTTCCTTGCTAAGGATAACTACATGATCTAGCATAATTCAGATGCATTTTTTGGACCACTGCACATTTGCTTAATGAAAACAAAAAGTAGATAGTAGTCCTGAACAATCCCTCTGCTTTTGCCAGAGAAAACAAGTATCCACACACTGGGAAGTTTAGAAGATACAATCTTCCCCTCTGTTCAAACTCTCAGTTACATCTAAATCAAATTTAAAGTAAAATGTGTTATTTTTGTAAATGCTAGCCCATGTTAAAATTTAAATGCCTAAGTATATAATATGTCTGGATTTTACCTCTAAATCTATTCCCCTAGTTTGGGTCTTATGATGACCAGAAATAAGTGTTCTAGAAATAACTTGGAATCAAACTGTGCCTGAAAAAAAATGAAAAGAAGAAAAACCCAGCCACACAGGGTATTTCAAATGGCCTCTGTTATTCCATTACTGCAGTACTATGCATACAATAGACAGACAGCAGAGAGAGCTAAATACTTCCAGAAGGTAATTTGGACATTATATTGAGATGAATCACTTAAAGTAATTTGAGCTTTAGTCACTTTGAAGATGACTACTTATCTTCATCTTTTATGCTGGGAATAAAAGCACTACTCAATCAGCAGCCTCCAGTCAGGCGACCTGAATTTCTCTCCTCCTCCTTTAACAGGGATTAATTTCTGCCTGTGTTAAAAACTACTCGATGCCCGTCAGCAAAATGTCTGTATGTTTTGTCCTGTTTTTTCTTTCCCTTCTCTCTCTCTTTTTGTGTTTTTTTTTTCTTTTTATTTTAAATGCATTAGCTAGACAGGCTAATCATTTGAACTTTATCAGCCACAGACTTTTTTTTTTTTTTCCTAGAAGCTTCAGTTTTGGTAAAGATGGTTCAACCTATAGCAGGAATTGAGACCCATGGACATATAGATCATTCCATTGTTCACAATTATGACAAACACAAAGAGTTGCTTAAAGTGTTAACAATAACTGACATTGCCTAAGAGGACTGCTAATCAAAGGAAAAACAAGAACCATCTGTAAAACACTCTGTTGTTCAACTACAAAGGTGAAAATAGTTTTACAGATCCTCTGGAACAGGGCAATAGGTTTTGGTTATCAACAGGAAGCTAGAACATTACTTTATGTGAACATGTAAATATGGATATTCATAAACTAAATATTTCGAACTCCTTTTGTCTGTTTAAAAAGAAAGATACTAAACAACCTTTTTGGCTTTGAATCTTCTGGAATCTGAAATTGCATTATGATATTATGTCTGTCTTTGGTATTCTGAACTCTTCTTGGTATGATGAGAAGGAAACGATGCCTTAGGATTAAAGTAATAAAGGCAGCTATCACACTCCTACATTACTTCAGTACTGTGTTGAGTCTAATATTTTAGCTAACTAAAGTGAAATAAAACTTACCTTAAAAATCAAATCCTTTTTCCCATAACGAAGCTCCTTCAGCTGGGCTTGGATCTTTTTTGACTGAAATTAAGGATAATAAAATCAGCAGGTTTTTATTTCAAGTATTTACTTGTATGATCAGAAAAAAAAAAGGTAGCGAGTTCTGGCAATAACAGATCAGCTTTAGAATGCAGAAAATTAACCAAAATCAAAGTCAATTACTTTTCTAGGGCAGTATGTCTAAAGTAGGCAAAAGCATTACAGAAAACGTAGAATGGCCCTCATCCCAAGAACATACATGAGTTAGCACAATTGTGAATAGCCGTTTGGTTTACACATTTTAGATGCAAGCTGTTATTAACACTCTCCATGAAGCATAACTGAAAACATCTTTTTCTTAGAGGGAAAAAGTTACCATAGTGTTTCACAGGTTCTTCTTTGTAATGACCAGGGAGTTGCAGATGGTATCCAAATGAACTAGGTTCAGTTTGTGACCATGTCCTCTAAAATAGGCATAGGTATGCTAAATTATATTGGCTTAGGCTGATATTTATTTTAAATAAAATTGGGCTGTGTGGCTAGAGCACTTGCTGGTGAAGACTGAGGCAAAGAAGTGATTGCCTACCTCTACCTTCTCCAAAACCAGGTCTCCTATGTCCTTTTGGAAAGGGACCACATTTTCCCTTGTCTTCCTTTAATCACCATTGTACCTATAGATGGTTTTCTTGTTACCTTTGACATCCTTGGCCACATTTAATTCCATCTGGGCTTTAGCTTTCCTAACCGGATCCCTGGTTGCTCAGACAGCTTCTCTGTATTCCATCCAGGCTAGCCACCCTTTCCTTCACCCTGTGTATGCTCTCTTTCTTCTTTGAGTTTGTGTCTGATTCACTTGCTCTTCTTGGTTGGGTGGCCTTTAGCTGACCCCCATTACAATGCCACCTGTCCCTGTCCTCCCTTTAATCTTGACTCATAAAATCTCAGTTGGCTCCTCACCCATCCCCAGGTGGAGCTCCATGCACTCCAGCCAGTCACTGGCATAAGAGGACAACAACCCCTCCTCATCTTGTCTTTTCTAAATATACAATAGAAATGAAGGGTTTGGGGTTTTTTAATACAACACTCAACTATCCAAGAAGGATTATTTCACCATTTCTCTAAGAATACTGTCAAAATAATATTTTTTCTAAAAATAAAGTCAGCAGTCTCAACAGATTGTGAGTTTTCTTGCATTAGTTAATGCCAAATGTTTACAGTTCCTTGGAAGGAATTAGACTTCTATTTCGCATTTACTGAAACAGCACATCTATAAACATAACATAGTACAGAAGGTAGTATATCATAGAATCATAGAATCACCAGGTTGGAAGAGACCCACCGGATCGAGTCCAACCATTCCTATCAAACACTAACCCATGCCCCTCAGCAGCTCGTCCACCCATGCCTTAAACACCTCCACGGAAGGTGAATCAACCACCTCCCTGGGAAGCCTGTTCCAATGCGCAATGACCCTTTCTGTGAAAAACTTCCTCCTAATATCTAACCTAAATCTCCCCTGGTGGAGCTTGAGGCCATTCCCTCTTGTCCCGTCCCCTGTCACTTGGGAGAAGAGGCCAGCTCCCTCCTCTCCTCAACCTCCTTTCAGGTAGTTGTAGAGACCAATGGGGTCTCCTCTCNTGGCCGTGTTAAACCTCATGCCATTGGACTCAGCCCAGTGGTCCAGCCTGTTCAGATCCCTTTGCAGAGCCTCCCTGCCCTCCAGCACATTGACACTTCCACCCAGCTTAGTGTCGTCTGCAAACTTGCTAAGGGTGCACTCAATCCAGGTCATTGATGAAGACATTAAACAGTGCTGGACCCAGCACTTTCATACTTTCATATCTTTCATACATTGCAGCTTTTATTAAGATTTGATGTTTTTCCAATTAGGGCAGTCAAATTCAGTGACAGACTTTTGGGAATATGAATGAATTTAAAAGCAAAATTGTAGAACTTGGTATCAAATATTTAAGGAGGACAAATTGGTGACTGTATTCCATAAAATATAAAACAAATAGCCAAGATTATTTTCAGCAGAAGTTGTAGATCTTCAGTTAGGCTAAACAACTGGTATAAGTAGAAATCACTACTTTGACCTTTTACTTTTTGACCTCCAAGTTAAAAAGTACAGTCTTTAATGAAGAAACCATATTCAAGCATAATTATGGACACTTTAGTAAAGAGGAAAAGCATTTTGCTTCTGTTTCATTCTGGCAAGATACGACGACTTTCACAGTGGTTACATAAGCAAAAAAACATGCATAGGTTATATTCACATATAGTAATATTGTCTTTCATGAGAGGTTAAGCAGCTAAAGGAATTTCTCACATGAATGCAGTTACTTATACATATATGTATTTGCAAAAAAACAGGACTTATGTGTCATCAACTATCTTTATAAATCTTTCCTGTCTATAGAAATTATTTTTTAAAAGGCATTTAGCTATTCCTTATTATGCATAGAGATCAATCAGTTTTGTATATGTTATAGATGTGTAAAATACATTTAAAGTGCTACATATACTTTCCATAAGCATGCCCAAACTTTATTTTATTTGTCTAAAATCTGAGTTTGCAGCTTGCTCTCTAATACACTTGAGCTGCTTCTACTGAAGTCTCATAGATGAGATGAGAGTGCTTTAGAATCACCATAGATGCATAATATACAACCTACACCTTCAGTATGAATGACGTTGATTCAAGCTCCATTTGGGTATGTTAGAATAGAGAGTAATCTTACCTCTTCTGCATGAATACCACAAAGCTTGTTTCCTGACAGGAGCTTGTTTTTGAGACTTTTGTTCTAAGAGGGGAAAAAAAAGAAAATGCTTTTACTATTGAGTAATACTGAAATATTCAGGGACCCTTTAAATATTTGATCATACTGGTTTTACTTTGTACACAGGTAACACCTCTAAGTCACTAGCAAAAACACTGATAAGAAGACAAGATAGTTGCATCTTGGGTCAATGTATTCCCTTAGGAAAATCTAAAAGGCAATGACTTTGCATTAAAATCGTGCTTTCACAGGAGCAGGACTACACACAGAAACCTCCATAACACTCTAGCAACTAAAAGAAATTTGTACTGGATATGCAGAATTTATATAAGAAAAAAAGGAAACAAAAGAAACTCTAATCCTTTCCTAGTGTCAACTGTGTAGCTCAGTATAATTTTCAGTAAATCATTACAACTACTGAGCAATAGGGCCAAGATCTCATCAGTGAAATTGGATGATCAAATTCATGGGGTCTTTTTGCTAGATTTCATAATTTTAAACTGTAAGTAGAAAGTTATCTACCCAATTGCATTTTGTAAACTCAATATGCTTTTTCATGCAGGAGTTTTAAACATATTTCTTCTAATTTTCATTGAAAATAAACCTTGATAAAATGAATTTTCAATAGTCTGGTAACTCCTTCAGCTCACTCATATTTTCCCATAATTGACAGACAAGTGTAAAGATTTAGCTTCAGTGCGGACATTTTTCAAAACAGTTCAGGACCCTAAATATTCAATAAACAGATCTTCAAGTGCTGGATATATCAAGCTTACACCAAAAAAGAAATGAAAAGGACACAAAAAACCCCGGTGTCTCCTGTGCTAACAAACAGTAAACACACATACAGAAACCTATCCTACCACATTTCAGGAATGTATGTTTATTACTGAAGAGCAATATCTTTCTTGAACATCGTGTACAAGGACAAACTGAAATTAGATAAGAAACGGTAATTACATCCAGGACATCAGTTCAACTAGGTCCATATCTCACAGAAACACTGGAAGCTTTATTTCCAGAACTGGAACCTTGGAATTTTTCTTGCAAAATCTTTATTAAAGGCAAGGAAACTAAAATTCCACTTGAAACCTCCTTTGCACAATTCTCAAGTAATGAAAAGATATGACATCTTGTTTCATTTTTCACTGTTGCTATCTACCAATATGCACTGCTGCAGAAACAATAAATCTTTACCAGTAGTCTGACACGGGCACCCACACTTCTGTAACACAACAAAAAGTAATTGAGATGTTACTTTGAATGAGATAACCCATATTCTGCTTCGTAAAATATGATTTGCAAAAGGCTAGGTGTGTGGCATGGGAGAATAAATGTTGTTCTCATAAGCTGCACAGTCAATTACTTTTTATTCTTGGTTTGAAAATGATGTAACTAATCAGACAGCAACACCTTATTGTATTAACCACTGTGGAAATACAGAATAAAAAAAAAAGCTGGCTCTGCACAAAGGGAACTGGGTAACAGCTACTAGATGAAGAAAGATAAATCAAATAGAAATCAAAGAGATGAAGCACATCTACCATATAAAGTTCTACGTTGTACTGCGATCACTCAGTACATGTGACTGGTTTTGCATAAAAGACGAGCATTCACTTCTTGGGATGATGGCCAAACAGATGCACCAAAGGCACTGTTTCACTGAGAAATTACACTTAATTAATGCAGGAAGTCAAGTCATGACTTTATTTTGATTAAGTAGCTTCATTATCCTCCAGCCCCCCTCTACAGCCTGATATGGTTTGTTTAGATAACCCAGAACATGAAGGACTGAATGCCTATCACCTTGAAAGGATACACACTGTATTAGGTGGTGGTTCACAAATTCCACGTTTTGTACCAAATTTGTGTGGAAAAAAGAATATAGTTCTAAACCAACTCAATGAAAGTATTTTAAATTAGGAGGCGGACTCAGTTTTGGAGGGTTAGATAGGTTTAACAGGATTTAGCAGCCTGTCTCATTTTTCAGGCTGCTTGCAAAAAAAAACAAAACAAGGGTTACCAGAATGCAGGTAATGCAAGCATCATTTACTCTGCCTTTAATACTGTTTTCAGAAATGAGCAAGCATTAAAGGTTACAATTATCAAAAGCATACTATGTAGGAGCTTGCCAGAGGTAGATGACAACTTCTTGCTTACAATTTGAGTAACTTTATGTTACTTAGCAAATCACGTCACTGTTAAATATTGCTTTGCATCCTGATTAATAGAGATGATTTTCTATTAGCAGAATTTGAAGAACACCAGTAAAAACATGTGAAGTATTACAAAGCTTGATGTGATCAGAATTCTGAATTAAACGAAGGAAAATGAAGAGTCTAATCAGTTACATATTCTCTAGGTTTACTAGAAAGGGGCTCTTCAGATCAATTGATCAATGAGATTTTTAGGTTACAAATGCCTGTTGAGTCAGGACAGAAGTTCTGACTCCTAGGTCTTAGATAAGAAGCATCATTTTCAATCCTTTTTTTCCTACTAAGCATCCTTCAAAGAACAACAACAAATAAGTTAAACTAATTAGAATTTTACACCATGTTTACTTGAAACATTTTGTTACCAAGTACTTGAATGGAAAAGGTCTTGGACTTTCGAGTTTAAAAAACAATAAAAGTTTAAGGAATGAACTGAGTTTCTCTAAACATGCCTTTAAGAGCCTCTTCCAAAATTATACAGAATAATGATTTTAATTAGACATGGCCTTTTAGATTAGAGAAAGGATATCATTATATTCAAACTAAACAGGTACTTTAACATCTCTGAACATCTTGTAAAGCTTGTAGCACAAACTATTAGCTGGAGGATGTGCACATAATCATATCATTAAGCCAAGTTACTGTAGTATCTAATTCTTAATTTACTAAATCTTTTAACACATTGACACCAGTAGTTTCAGTGTATCCCTAAATTCAGGTACAGTAAACTTCTGTCAGAGGTTGCCACATGTGCAGGAATCACCTTGTCTCTTCCCTGGCAGTCAATTTTTACTGTCCTGGTAGCTCACTGTCTAGAGAGGTATATGTTCCTTTCTATTCCTACCTTTTGCAATTAATCCTCTCACTTCTGGCTTTTATTCTCCTGTATCAAAGACCAGCAGCTGCCTAAACTAATCACTAAACATCTAGAGAGACACACCCATGTTTACTGATCCTTTACAGACAGACTGAGACCAGCAGCTATCCAGAGAAGAGGAGGGGGGGAAGAAAATTACACAAATATATGACTACCTTAGAATTTTATAAAACAATAATCATGATGCCAGCGGTCCTTTCTTTTCATATTGTTAAAAGAATTTTACTATATTTTTTTCTTAACAAATATTCCAGTCCCTTCCCTTCTCCTTCCTCTTCCCTACAACTGTTAGTGTATCAACACTAACACTGGAGAGCTGTGACAGAATGTTTTAGTTTCTCATATTTTGGTGGGGTTTTGGTTTTTTTGGTTTTTTAAATTCTCATCCTCTCTATTAGAAAACTTGGACAAAGACTTAAAAAGAAAAACCCAAAGTATACACTTAGAAGATCAATAAAAGCACTTTTACATTGAAGTTTTAGTTTCTTCCTTTTCTGCAAACACATTTCATTAAAATGACCATAAAGCTACATAACATAGTTCTGAAAATGCCCCTTCCTCATTTAGCATATACAAAAGAACACCTCATGAGGAAAAGAATCACAGTTTATAGGCACTGTTAAGCATGACAAACTGCCCCTGGGTCGAGTTTAAAGGAGCTTACTATCATTGTAAATCTGATGTTACAGGGATTAACATTTTTATGGCGTATCATACGTTCTGCTTACAGAAGGGTAAAAATATGCCATCAATGCAAGAGGCACAAATTTTGAGATGCCATTTTTTGAAGTTACTACCCAAATCTCTGGCCACACAAATGAGCGTCTTAATACTCTTACCCTTATATTTCATACTACAAAACACCTTTGTTACCTCTTTGAAATAGCATCAGGATCTTAACCCAGAATGAGTGAACAATACAATGTAGACATCCTCAGTATAAAACAAGTTTAGTTTGCCCACCAGCCTTTGAAAGCAGAAGAACAAAAAGTATGTTAAAGGAAAGAAAATCACTTTCACTCTCAGAAAATTATTCCCAGCAATCAACTTCAATTCAGACATTTTATCTGAGGTCTGACAGCGCTTGTTTGTTGTATACAAGATAAAGTTGGTTCTGCCTCCTCTTGATGAATAGCGCAAATCAGACCCTGCTGGGCCCCTGCTCATCATTGGAACATTTCTCTCTTATAGACATTCTGTTAAAAAAACCCAAACCCAACCAAACCCAAGAACAATAAAAAAGCCAGGACTGTGCTCAGCAGGAGTGTCAGCAGCAATTGCCAAGATGAACTGTTTTCTATCTCCTGTTAAACTAAAGCAGTTCACTGCACCCTTAGGAGAGAAATCAGAAGACAGCATCAGACCAAAATCAAATATCTAGACTTATCTGATCTCACAGGGTATTGGTACCCATTTCACTTTGGACATCAGCTTTCTATTTCATGACAATGAAAAATGTTTTATATAGCATGTAACAGTGAAACTACTTTAATCCCAGCAGGATTGGCTCAACCCTTTATCTTTCTGAGGCAGATAAATTGAGTTTCCTGCACTCTACCATAGGAGGTTTTTCAGATAAGACCTTAAGAACTGTAGTTCTACCTTGTCTTTATGGTCAGTGAAGACACTGTAACTTTTTATAAGAAGAGTTTGCCTTGATGTTATTGTTCGAGTCTCTTTTCCCCATAGTTTTTCCTTGGTCAAGGGTGCCAAACAGCTTAAGTACTCTGCCCACCAATGTATTTTAGTACTGATAATGCATATACGAACTCTACACTTCACAGATCTGTCTGAATCTAAACTCAAAAACCGCCACTGTCGCCCTATCTCTGAATTCCTGTGAAAAGCTCACTTAAACCATGGTCAGGCTTCTGCTCTCTGTGCCTATAAATGCTCTCCTGACACCTTTGCCTGTGCTGTATTTAGGAAGAACACGCAACACCTAGACACTGGCAGCCAAATAGGGTAACCCTGGCAATCACATC
>WAAB01025192.1:1859-19770 GCA_013389865.1 Piaya cayana
GAGGAGGAGAAGGAGAAGGGGAAGGAGGAGGAGAAGGAGGAGGAGAAGGAGGGGGAGAAGTAGGAGGAGGGGGAGAAGGAGGAGGAGGAGAAGGGGAAGGGGAAGGGGAAGGAGAAGGAGAAGGAGAAGGAAAGGGAGAAGGGAGAAGGGAGAAGGGGGGAGGAGGAGGAGGAGGAGAAGGAGGAGAAGGAGAAGGAGGAGAAGGAGGAGAAGGAGAAAACAAACACATGAAGAATTCTAACAAGGTTTTGTGAGAAGAATTCATAGTTTCATCAAGCTTCACCATGCAACTCTAGCATGAGTAAAGCCCCTATTAAACGTGTCATCAGAGGTGCTGGAGATATCTCAGCCTAGCTGAAGGGCTTTAGACTAGGCGAGGTACAACCAGACAAGCACTGCTTTCCTTATCAAGTCCTTCCCTGATAAGGAGCAAAGGTCTCCTAGGTGACTGCAAGGGAATCACACTTATCTGGAAGGACATGACTAACACCAATCAAACGGGTAAGTGCTGAGGAATGTGTTGCGCCTACCATGATGCGCCACAGAGAAGGTGACTCATCAGCCAAGACCTGCACCTGCTACCAGGACAGCAGTGGGGACACAGCACATTTCATGGGCTGTTTCTCTTCCTGTTGTCCCAACAACACGATGGGGTTTAGTCCCACGGTAACTCAAACAGGGAAATGAAAACCACCTAAGAAGTTGTCTAATGTTTACGGAGCACAAAGTTAACAAGATACAGAAGTGAAATCATAGAATCATCACATCGGAGAAGACCTCTTGGGTCATTGAGTCCAACCATTGCTATCTACCACAAAATATGACACCATCATAATTTTTTCTTAGAGGCCAAGAAAGTTGTTGTTTACACCTCAAGCAGAACTCAACAGGCATGTGGAGGACTCAGTAGCCGGTGACCCTTGCCTTCCACATCACATGCAGTCAGGTCCTTTCAATTCATACATTTTGGCCTCTCTGAGAGTGTGTGTGTGTGCTGAATGGTGCAGCCTACTCAGAAAGTGAAATGAAATACCTTCACGTTTCTAATCAGCCTTGTGTTTTCTTACATTAGTTCCCACAACAATACTGTAAAAACATCCTGTGATTTTGGTTGTACAGCTTCATTTTAAGGTGCCCGTGACAGTCAATCTAATATTCGGTTGTGCACCCTGCCATGTATTTTATCCTTGTGATACAATTCCATTAAACACACAACCACGGCTCTATGGTAAAGACATTGCTCCTCCCACCTTAAACCTGTGTGTCAAAACACCCAGCTCTGGTCTCCTGACTTCAAATAACCGAGAGGTTCTCGTTTCTCCTTTGACTAACCTACACAAGAGATTCCCAGTAAAATGCTACCTACTCTTTGTAGGAAAATTCTCTCCTTCCAGTTATGATGGGTACTGGTGCCAAATTGCACACTAGTCTCAGCACTGAAAGCCTCATCCCAGGGCCTGAGGATGGGGTTCTTCTCCCTCTGTACTCAGCACTGGTGAGACCGCTCCTCAAATCCTGTGTTCAATTGTGGGCCCCTCAGCACAAGAAGGATGTTGAGGCTCTGGAGCGAGTGCAGAGAAGAGCAACGAAGCTGGGGAAGGGGCTGGAGAACAGGCCTGATGAGGAACGGCTGAGAGAGCTGGGGGTGTTTATCCTGGAGAAGAGGAGGCTGAGGGGAGACCTCATTGCTCTCTGCAACTACCTGAGAGGAGGTTGTGGAGAGGAGGGAGCTGGGCTCTTCTCCCAAGGGACAGGGGANTTCTCTGATTCTATGCTGGAGAAGTATCTGCTGCCTCTTTCCAGGCTCTGTTAGTACCCAGTACTAGCAATCAGTACCTCTGCTAGATAATTATTACCCAGTGGAGGTAGGAGGCAGCAGACTTGACAGTTGATGGAGTAGCTGATCATACCAGTAAAAGACAAGGTCTGCCTTGATGCTGCTGAAGGAAACTTGATAGTAGAGTAGGAAAACACAAGCTGGGTAGGAGTCTGTGCACCCGTAGGGTGTTTTTTAACTCCCCTTGGGACGTACACTGAAAACCACTAAGGTCCATCTCATGTGGTGGGATGTTTGCGCTCAGAGCAGCAAGAAGACGTTTTCAAAAGCTCAAAGTAGACACAGAGTCAGAAGTAAGGCAGCAAAACAGTGACGTGACTGGCCACACCGGCTGTCAGGAAGATAAATGTCCACACGCACAATCTCTTTGTGTCAGTGGCTGTGGCACTGGTAGAACATGACAGTCGGATGGATGGGGTAACACATGCATGATCTGGGCTGGGTTTCACCCCTTGAGTACCACTCGTAGGCTATGGCTGGAATGAACATTAGAACTTTAACTAACGCATGAGCAGGAAACACGTACTCAAGCAGAGCATCTGGTAGCCAACTAAAGGCTCGGTCCTTCAGGTGGCTACCAAGCAGCTACAGAGAGGCGTAGGTTGTGAGGTCATGGGCTGGAGGTGGAGAACGAATACCTTTACTCTGTGCAATGCCTGTTGCTTCAGCCAAATGAAGGCCTAGCACAAACTCTCCTCTGTCTTGACATCCATTGGCAAGTTCCTAAGCCTGGTGATTTTCCAGAAAATGTTGCGGAGGTTTTGCACGTTTCCAGCTGAAATACAGCACTGCTCGGGCGTAAGGGCTGCGTGGAGGTCGACTGGGCCACTGTCAATTCCGACTCGTGGTGAAATCACCAAGTGCGACTCACCAAAGCAGCCGGTGAAGCCTGACCTGTCCTTGGTGGGCCTATGAAGAGCTCGTTATGCTCCCGAGGCGTTGTGAAGCTGATGGAGTCTTCTCTTTCTTCTTCTAAGGTGCATTCCCAAGGGCTGCTGGGAGTCAAGAAATTACCCTTTATAAAGAAAACTTTTTCACATTTTGTCACTATCACAAGCTCAAGTTGCAACTCCATAAGTTGCAACTCCACAGCTGCACCACTCTGGCTGTTTTTGGAAACAATCGTTTGGAGGCACGAAAAGTCATGATCACATGGCCAAGCAGAGGAAGTTATCAAAGACATGACCAGCACACACACATCGCTTAATTGGAGGACACGTGAGGCGGTCCAGCGCGGTGCTAATGCAGCCGGGCTCTGACACAATGCGCTCCTTTTTAACACTGGTGGTTGGTGGAGCCACCACCACTCACACCACCAGCCTGATCGGATACAGGAAGGCTCGGCTCGGTAATGTATTTTCCTCAGCATAATTCAGATTTCAGTTGAGGGCGGAAAAGCGTTGACTGCTTTTTTTCTTGGTTATTTGCTTCTGGGTAATATTATCGAGAGGGTTACTGGGAGGGTTTCAAAGGGCTGTTGTGTCTCGGTGTGTGGGAGAGCCACTGGGAGGAGGAAGGAGGGAGGGAAAGAGCAACCAGATTGCTAGTGAAATCCTCAACTCTTGCTAATGGGCTGAAGTTACACTCTAATTTTCTAGATTCCTGCTAAGCATTAGAAATCATGCGTAATTTTAGCTGTTTATATTAAGAATAGATCTACGTTCGGAACAGGAGTCTCTGAGGTGATCAAAAAGTTTCTGTTGTTTTTAAGGCTACAATTATTTCATAAATAGCCTTTTTATAAGGCTCGGCTAGCTTCAGCTCATAGGATCCTTGCGTTAATAGTAGCTTCTGGCTGCATAAATTAAGTAATAAAGAAACAGCATAGACATAGTTGCAGCCCAGCCAATCTAAATGTGCTCCTTGCGTAGTTTGAGCTCTTAATTCAGATTAATTTCTTCTGTTCGACACTTGGCCTGACGGTATTTTCTGTAGCTTTAGTTCTTCCATTACAAGAACAACTTGTTTATCTTCCTTTTACTATTCAAAGTACAGAAATGGGTCTTGACCCAATCGGTAGGAAGGAGTGGGAAGAGCCTTTTGTGGGCTTTAAATGGCAGCTGGAACTGGGAATGCTCTCTACCTCCTCGACACAAACCTTGATATATGGTATTCAAATAGAGAAAGAACGTAACCCATCACAACCAAGCTGAAAAGTGTTTTCATAACAATTAGAGTAACAATACCAAATCTTACGCAGACACAAGATGTGGCTGTTTATCGCAAGCCTGTGTTTGCTACAAGCACTCGGGAACGCAGCAGACATCATCCAGCTGAAAGCGGTTAAAAATCTCGAGTCTACCATGAATGTCGTAAGTCAGAAGTTTGAATTTCCACTCTGTTTGAAAGTTTGCAGGTATTTAGCTTGGGGAGAGGGGGATGGAGGGCGTGTATGTGGAGAGGGCTCAGGTCTCCGTGCGTGCTGGCTTCGTCGAGCAGTGTGATGTTATGTTGCCTCCACACCACCGTGAACAAGCCCTGCTACCTGAGGGAGGTCTCTTCCCTCTTAATCCCAGCAGGATTAAGTGCAATTATCAGTAGATGATGTAGAGAAGGGAGAAATCCCTGCCGTCTCCCTGGAGGGCAGAAAGTTCTGTGTGAGTCCTCTTCCTCAGCCATGGCTGGTTGCGGAGGGCCGTGTTCAGGCAAGTCCTGAAATTCTCTGCAGGTGCACTTAGGTGGATCCAAGACGTGGGCAATAAAACTGCGTGTGCATGGAGATGTGTAGGTAGGGTCAAAGATGGGTTTCACCAGACTGAGACTTTCCAATCTGTGGAGTTTTCAGCCAGGGGAGCTGGGCAAGTTTGATATTCCCCATCATCACCTGCTCCGTGCATTGGCTCAGAGCGTGACACGACATGTCCCGCCGCTGGTGTCGGCTGTCAGTAAATCCTTTTGGCTTCAGTCTTTGGTTTTGGAAACACTTCAAAGGCATGTGACGCCGAACGCTGCGGGAAAGCTGCTGCCACCCGGCTCCAATCCAGCTCGTGGGCGATAGCCCGCAGCCGAGGGTCTCCTCTTTCCTCAGACACCTCACTGGGGCGGGCATGGGATTCAGAAAAGTTCTCAGATATCTAGAGAGACTGGAAAAACACAACTGTTACAGTGTTTTGGCTTTGCAAAGGCATCTCAGCTGGTGAGGGATGTGCTCTTTAAGCCAAATGAGCACCTCAGCACAGAAAGCTTTCGACCTGGGTTTTATTTTCTGCAGAGCGAAATCATCAGACACGGAGGATACCCCAGCGAGGAGTATGAAGTCCTGACTCGCGACGGCTACTATCTCACCCTGAACAGAATTCCTCATGGGAGAAAAAATCCTGGGAAAGTAGGTATGGATCTATTTCACAAGGAAGTCAGACAGCAAAAAAACAACTCAAAGATTAATGGCATGTGAGGGAATGAAACTTGTCGGGCCAGGGGAATACTTACTGTCAGAGGAAAAATACTGCATCCATGGTAATTCTCCAATTTACAGCCTAGACCTTAGCAACCAGCACAGAAAAGTGTGTACGCAACACAGCAACCACCTTTCATATCAAGCAGAGACTTGGTTTTAAGGCTAAAAGAGAGCAGACATATCTTAAGAGAGTTTGTCGGGCTTTGTCGGGGTTTTTTTTTTTTCGCTGTAAATTTGTGGCTTTGGGGTTTGAACGATCTCAGGGATCAGCCCGTACACCTGAGCTTTCACACAGTTGGCATCAGCGGCCACCGAGCGGAGCTTGTGGGGATGAGCACCCGGGGTCTGAAAGGCTTAGGAGGGACATCCACAGCCCTCCAGACTGAAACAACAAGGGCAACGAGCACAAGACAACCCCAGCAAGGATTTCTTTGCCAGGAGATGTAGTTAAAATGTTCGTTGTATGACTGCTCGCAGTGCGAGAAAGGGGGTTCATTGGTTGGAATTTGGGGTGAGTCAGAAGAGAAATTTTGGTGCCATGAAATGCGCTGTTTCTTTCATATCCAGGGGCCAAGCCAGCTGTGCTTCTCCAGCACGGGGTATTGGCAGAAGGCAGTAACTGGGTGGAAAATCTCGCCAACAACAGCCTCGGCTTCATACTAGCAGACGCGGGCTACGACGTCTGGGTGGGGAACAACCGAGGGACGAGCTGGTCCCGGAAACACCAGAACCTTTCAAATGAGCAGGTCAAATTCTGGAATTTCAGGTGGGCCCAAGCGGATTACAAAAGCATGACAAGCTCCTCTGCCTGTCACTAAGCTCTAGGCAGACAAGTCACAGCACCTAGACCCTGGGTACGGCCTCCTCCAGACCTCCCTGTGATGTTCCTGGGGAGGACAGAGGTACCTGTCCTGCCTGCTGATGGGGCCAACACCTGGCTGAGAGCGCAGGCCACTGCTGCCATCATAGGGACCCCCATGCTGTGGTGACATCAGCACAGTCTCGAGGCCTCCCCAGCCAAGTCCCCCAGCAAGGGGTCCACACGCACCATCTCCCCTTCTAGACAGTGTCCATTGAAACCTTGTCCCCAAGGACAGCATTTTAAGTTGCTGCTGCCTCTCCAGAGCTGATCTGCAGGGCAGGCCTGGACTTCCCAAGCTCATAAACATGCTTTCAGTACAAAAAGCCAATACAGTAGGTCCGTGGTTCATTGTGTCTTCTCCCAGGTGACAGGGGACAGGATGAGAGGGAATGGCCTCAAGCTCCACCAGGGGAGGTTCAGGCTCGACATAAGGAAAAAATTCTTCACGGAAAGGGTCATTGGGCACTGGAACAGGCTGCCCAGGGAGAGGGTTGACTCGCCTTCCCTGGAGGGGTTTAAAGTGCGTGTGGATGAGGTGCTGAGGGACATGGGTTAGAGACTAGTGGGAATGGTTGGACTTGATGATCCGGTGAGTCTCTTCCAACCTCGTTGTTCTATGATTTTATGATTCTAAAAGGCATGTGGGCAGGGACTGGCATTCAATTTTCTTCTGGGAAGGAGAATCTCTAAGAGAAGAGCTGGTGCTGCAGTCCTGATGAAAGCAAGCTCTGGATCTGCAGTGCTGTGTGTAGTTCTGCAGTTTCTTTACAGCTAATCATGGTTATGGGAGGAATAAGTCTTTTCAGGGAAGAATGAGGCCATGGCAGGAGGGATGCCTTTGTACCCATCGAGTCCAACCATTCCTATCAAACACTAAACCATGTCTCTCAGCACCTCATCCACCTGCACCTTAAACACCTCCAGGGAAGGTGAATCAACCCCCTCCCTGGGCAGCCTCTGCCAGTGACCAATGATGTTTTCTGTGAAAAATCTTTTCCTTATGTCTAACCTAAATCTCCCCTGGCAGAGCTTGAGGACATTCCCTCTTGTCCTGTCCCCTGTCACTTGGGAGAAGAGCCCAGCTCCCTCCTCTCCACAACCTCCCCTCAGGGAGTTGCAGAGAGCAATGAGGTCTCCCCTCAGCCTCCTCTTCTCCACGATAAACACCCCCAGCTCTCTCAGCCGTTCCTCATCAGGCCTGTTCTCCAGCCCCTTCACCAGCTTTGTTGCTCCTCTCTGGACTCGCTCCAGAGCCTCAACATCCTTCTTGTGGTAAGGGGCCCACAACTGAACACAGGTAAATTTGCTCTCCTGGCATTGCCTTATAACCAACACACTCCTCTTGTGTTGCAGCTTCCATGAAATGGCAATGTACGACCTCCCAGCCATGATCGACTTTGTTCTACAGAAGACGGGGCAGCAGCAGATCTATTACGTCGGCCACTCCCAGGGCTGCACAATTGGTGTGTTAGAAGGGTTGCCCATCACGTTGCCCACCTTGGCAATGCTCGTTTTGGTGTTCATAAACAGAAATGCAGAGAGGGCCATCTCAGTGGGCTGCCAAGAAGGTAGAAGGTGTCCTGCAGTGACAAGTCCCACAGCAGTCGTGCTTTCCACATAAGGCTTTTTGAAGCATGCTCCTAGGGTAGTAAGAAAGTTGCTGGTGACCTCAGTAAGCTCCTCGCTGCAGCTGCAGCAACTATAATTCAACCTAGAAAACTGAATTGCGGTGTCCACACCAAACCCAAAGGCCTTTTGTGTGGCTTGCTGCTTCTTATCAGTATCTGGGACACCAGGGGTGTGAGAAAACCTCTGTGATGATGATATGCTTTAGCAGCGGTTGATGGCAGATGACAGATGACAGTACCATTCCTTTCACCTGGTGAGTGGAGCAAGTCTTCCTATCAGTGGTAGTCATCAAAGTGCCTCATCAGTCACTTCTAACCACAGGAATAACAGTGTTGACTCCTTTGGGACGTCTCTAGCACTAACGTTAAGCAGCAAGGTGACAAGAGATCCCAGATTTCCAATTGAAGCTAATGTGCAGCGGGTCCAAGCAAACCCTTGGATTAAGCACCTTAAGAAAGACCAGCCAAGTCACAGGTTGTTTTTCCTGTTTTCTCAGCGTTGATTGCCTTTTCATCCATGCCGGAACTGGCTCGGAAAGTGAAAATGTTTTTTGCCCTGGCTCCAGCAGTGACCTTCAAGTATGCCAGAAGTATTCTCATGAAAATAGGCCTCTCTCTGCGCAGGCTGCCCAACGTGATTCAGGTGGGCTGTCCCTCCGTGTTCTCCTACCCTGAACACACCAGTGCCAGAAGCCATGGTCTCGGGGGCTATATGATCATAGAATCATAAAATCATAGAACAACCAGGTTGGAAGAGACCCACCGGATTGAGTCCAACCATAAATGATGTGGCAGAAAGCAATTAATTCTGGCTGGCTCTAAGCACAGGTATGATTTCAGGTGCACATGTGCTCCTGCATGGCCACTTTGCCAGGTGGATGCTGAGTCATCCTCCTACCTGTCGGATCTTCGGGTGTTGAAACTGGTCTTTCTATGGAAGTACTTGTTGAATTCCCAGGAAGGCCGCCCGGACATGAGCAGCTTCATTGCGATGATTTTAATGGCAGTGAAAAAACTAACCCAGTGCTTGGAGGAGCTGGTGGGGGAAAGAGAGTCCCGAATGAAAAAATTCCTGAAGGAAAAAATTCTTCACAGAAAGGGTCGTTAGGCACTGGCAGAGGCTGCCCAGGGAGGTGGTTGACTCGCCTTCCCTGGACGGGTTTAAGGTGCGGGTGGATGAGGTGCTGAGGGACATGGGTTAGTGTTTGATAGGAGTGGTTGGACTCGATGATCCGGTGTGTCTCTTCCAACCTGGTGATTCTACAATTCTATGATTCTATGAATATCGATATCCCTGGCATATGTTCAATCAGAGCCCCTCCCGCAATGAGCTGTGCACATCTCAGCAAGGCAGGAGAGCAAAAGGATGGGGTTTGACTTCTGTGGGAACCCTGCACTGCATGTCCCCTCACCACCCAGCCAGTGGGACAGCTTACGGGGCCAGCGGCCAGCAGCCGGTCGGGGAAGGCAGGCCGAGAGCTAGGCTGCAGGAAGGACAACACAAGAAATGAGCCTTGCCCTTTGTTTCTGCAGTTTCTGCTCGGCAAAACCGACGCCACGCTGCAGATAAAGAAGCTGTGGAAGTATCTCCCCAGCTTATGCAGATACCCAATGATGTATAACGCCTGTACCTCAATATTCTCCCTGCTGGGCGGCTGCCACGAGAAGAACCTCAATGTGGTGGGTGCACAGCCCCGCGTGGGGTGAGGGAGCCGGAGCCCCGGGGTGCACGGCTTGGGAGCAGCACCCGCTGACACTGTCCAACCCGGTCCCTGCCCAGTCCGATACAGCCGCTCTCCCTTGGGTTCATCTGGCTGTGCCAGATCCCTCTCTCCCTGCTTCTCCTCCTCAAAGCAGAACAAGTCTCCAGGTGCTGGTGGGTAAGTGTCAGTGGCCAGGTGGCCCTTGATGGCATCTCTGCCTGTCACCGGGAGCAGCTGTACCTCCCACCACAGCCCTGGGGTGCAGTCCCTGCTCCAACCCTCCCTGCATCAGGTCTGCTGGAGAGCATCTCAATGATCACAGGTAGTCCCTAAGGCCTTGAGCATGGTTCCTGTGAGCCCAGCTGTGGTAACCCCATGACACCTCATCCTTCATTGCCATCTCCTCCCAGAGCTGTCTCAGAGCAATTGATTTTTAATGAGAATGATATTGCTGGCCCTGACCTCTCTAGGCAGTGTGAGTCAGCAGCGGGTGTTTTGGGAAATGCGTCATACGGCAACTGCTCTCCTTGCTCTGATCCATTGGAAAGCAATGATAACTGAACATGGTTCCTTGCAGACGCGGCTGGACGTGTACACATCCCACTATCCAGACGGGACATCTGTCAAAACAATGTTACACTGGGCCCAGGTACGTTCCATGAAATGCACATTCTTCACCTCTGGGATGGTCCTTTCTCCAGGTGTCTGGTGTGTTCAGGGCAGATGTGAGAGGTGGGGGATCTTGGACATTAGCAGCTCATGAGAAAGTAAAAGCGAGAAAGTAGGTGTATAGAAGAAGGACTGGATGGAGGATGAGCTGCCCTGGGTCCCTCTGGGGAACAGGAGACACTGGGGTGTGTGCGAGGCAGGACAAGGGAAGGGATAGGGAGGCCGAAGCTGGATGCTGGGACTGGACCAGTTTGGGGTCCCCGTGGATTCCCAAAGCAGAGCGAGCCTGGAGACACCATGGCGATGGCCAGTGGGGGCCGGGGCATATGGGAGAGGCTGGGGGAGCTGAGATGAGGAGGCAAAAGGGGATCCAGTGGCATCTCCCTGTGCCCAAAGTGGTCCTGGGGATGCCAGGGACTAACTCTGGCAGTCTGAGCGACCTGCTGCAGCCACGACATTGGCCCCTGCTGGAAACAGATAGTAGACACCCACCCTGATGCCTCCTTGCAGAGCCAAGTCAGGGGTAAGACAGAAGGCAAAAAAAACTTCTTTATAATCAACGCAACTATTGCGCAGGAGTCTGAGCTTTCATCCCTGGAACAGAAGGAACTCTTTTTACTAACTGGGCTCACTGATGTCTCTGTACTCTGAGCTCAAAGTGCCATGAGAAGGTAAGGATGATCAGGTTGTTGAAGAAAGATGTGACAACGTAAAGTCCTGCAGCAGCGTGCCATGCACACAGCTTGTAAAGAGACGTTCAGGGGCATGAGCACTGCAGTGGGGCAGCCAAGGAGGCACAGGCAACACCTTGGTTTGTTGACCCATAGCTAGGGCCAGGCATGGAGCTGGAGTTGAAAGCATCACCCTTTTAAAAAAGGTGGAAAGTCTAAGTTTGCAGGGATGCCACCTCCTGTGTGAGCACCCTCTTGCGTTGTGGTCCCTCGAGGAGGCCTGGAGATGCATGCAGTGGCGCTTGCCAACCTCCCACGTCAGATCTATGCTCTCCTCCTAGGTGCTGAAATCAGGGGAATTCAAAGCCTTTGACTATGGCAGAAAAAACCCAGCTGTGTACCACCAGGTAGGAGGCTGGGAAAGCCGGAGGGGATGTCCTGGGGGGTGTGGGGACGAGCTGGATTGCATGGGTTGACCACAACGGTGGTTCCTCAGAGCCCACTCTGTCCCTCCAGGAGACGCCACCTCTCTACCAGGTGGAGAAGATGCCTGTGGCCACCGCAGTGTGGTCAGGGGGAGCGGACTTTGTGGCCGACTGGAGGGACATCCGCCTGGTGCTGCCCCGCATCCCCAATCTTGTCTCCTACAGACATATCCCCTTGTATAACCACTGGGACTTCATCTGGGGTTTGGATGCCCCCGAGAACCTCTACAACGGCATCCTGGAGCTGATGAACAGGTTCCAGTAGAGATGCGGGTGGCCTGGTCCCTCTCGCTCAGCTAGGGGAACCCGAGGGACATGTCCTGCTGTCCCCCTTCTCCTGCTGGCCAGACATACTTGCAGTGATGGTTCTTCTCGTGTGTCTCTGGGTCACCAGGGTTTGTCCCTGACATACCCCTGCCCTTGAAGCTGCTGAAGAGGGAAGGCTTCTGCTTTGCTGATTCACGGGGTGGAGGGGAGCGAGACGGAGGTCTGGTGGCCACTCCACACCAGCGGCCACATCAAAGCCCACGTGTGCAGCAAGGATGAGTGTGGGACCTTATGTATCCGCCACTCATTTGTGACCAAACTGGCCCCTGGCCACCCCCTCCCGCATGGCAACGCAAGTATGCAGAGTTAAACCATGGCAGCAGAGCAAAGCATCAGAGGTCATCCTCAAGGCAGAAGTATTAATAAGATAAGGAAAAAATTCTTCACTGAAAGGGTCGTTAGGCACTGGAACAGGCTGCCCAGGGAGGTGACTGACTCGCCTTCCCTGGAGGGGTTTAAAGTGCGGGCACATGAGGTGCTGAGGGACGTGGTTTAGAGATTGGTGGGAATGGTTGGACTCGATGATCCGGTGGGTCTCTTCCAACCTGGTGATTCTATGATTCTATTTGTGAACATAAATCAATATATGTTGTACTTAGATGACTTATGGATGTGGAAACCATGGGTTTTGTTTGTTAAGAGGTGGTTTGATGTACAACTCTGGAGTTTTTATGTGGGCCAAGTGATACCCCAGATGTTCTCACTCCANGTGGGACCTTATGTATCCGCCACTCATTTGTGACCAAATTGGCCCCTGGCCACCCCCTCCCGCATGGCAACGCAAGTATGCAGAGTTAAACCATGGCCACAGAGCAAAGCATCAGAGGTGATCCTCAAGGCAGAAGTATTAATAAGATAAGGAAAAAATTCTTCACTGAAAGGGTCGTTAGGCACTGGAACAGGCTGCCCAGGGAGGTGACTGACTCGCCTTCCCTGGAGGGGTTTAAAGTGCGGGCACATGAGGTGCTGAGGGACGTGGTTTAGAGATTGGTGGGAATGGTTGGACTCGATGATCCGGTGGGTCTCTTCCAACCTGGTGATTCTATGATTCTATTTGTGAACATAAATCAATATATGTTGTACTTAGATGACTTATGGATGTGGAAACCATGGGTTTTGTTTGTTAAGAGGTGGTTTGATGTACAACTCTGGAGTTTTTATGTGGGCCAAGTGATACCCCAGATGTTCTCACTCCAGAACGGACTCAAAGAGGATGAGAGAAGCAGGTCATATTTGAGCTCCCTCTCAGCTGCTCTGAAGCACCCACCAGTGTCAACATAACATCATAGATCCAATCCCTATGAACACCAGAGCGTCTGCAAAAACTTCACCTGCAGCAGCCTTGTGGAAACATCTAAACAGACTTTGCCACTGAACCCCGGACAGGTCGCACAGTCCCTCACAAACCCTTGTAGGATATTAATATTGGTCCAGGCTTAGGCTTATACCCTTGGCTTAGAATTGTAAGGTTATAGGTAATAAACTAAGTGCTTAACTGCAGCGCTGAGTCCTACCCTGTCTCCATCGGGATGTGACCGTCCCCTCTCGGGGCTGGGCATGGGCAGCCCCAGGGGTGGCGGCACCAAGGGGACGTGGGGACTGATGCTGTGATTAGCAAGACTCAATAATCAACACCAATTTGATTATTAAGTAAGGTATTCTGCAATGTGATGCCGGGCACGCAGGGATCGCTCCACCTAACATGGGTGCCACGTCCAGTACCGGTCACCAAGGTGATAAACACTCAAAGGACACACATCCACCACCTTTCCTGGAATAGGTGTGTCTATTAAAATCAGTTCTTGGAATTTGTTTACATGAGTTTCCTCCCCTTGGTGCATGCGCCCTGACCTCAGGGGGCTTCTTCTTCAGGGGTCTCTGGATGGAGGCTATAGATAATTCTCATAGTAGAATATTTCAGCTCTCCTTCTTGCACAGGCTCTTAGACTCCTTGGGTTCCTCTTCAAGGTTGCATCCGGTCCTAGCTCGTTATTATTGTCATTGCACTAGTCCCTGTTATCTGGTTTAACTAGATACAGTCACTTTTCCATTCTTTCTAACCACAGACTTGATTGGATTTCATCCTTCACCCTGTCACTCACTCAACTGGGACAACCCAAGGGACGCATCCCACTGTCCCCAGACACACTCTCGGTGATGGTTCTTCTCACACCTTCCTTGATGTTGGGTTTGTCGCCCCTCGGGGCAGGGGAACCACACGGATGAGGGCCCCTCCACAAGAAGGATGTTGAGGCTCTGGAGAAGAGCAATGAAGCTGGTGAAGGGTCTGGAGAACAGNGAAAATCCTTAGTGAAGTGGAAGTATCCAGCCACAGGCCAGATAAAAATTACTATTCAAGATAATCCCACATTTTAATCCTAAAATCACAAAATCTATATGCAATATTCAAACATATAATAGCTTAGCAAGCGGTAAAGAACAATTTCATCCTTCACCCTGTCACTCACTAACTGGGACTACCTGAGGGACGCATCTTGCTGTCCCCAGACACACTCTTGGTGATGGTTCTTCTCACACATCCCCTGATGCCAGGTTTGTTCCCCCTTGGGGCAGGGGAACCATGCGGATGAGGCCCCATCACCATAAGAAGGATGTTGATGCTCTGGAGCGAGTCCAGAGAAGAGCAACAAAGCTGGGGAAGGGTCTGGAGAACAGGCCTGATGAGGAACGGCTGAGAGAGCTGGGGGTGTTTAGCCTGGAGAAGAGGAGGCTGAGGGGAGACCTCATTGCTCTCTACAACTACCTGAGAGGAGGTTGTGGAGAGGAGGGAGCNAACCCCAACTCCACAGGGTGGTTGCAGGGGGTGGAGCTTCGTGTGACATGGGCGGGGGCTAAGGCCAAGGGGCGGGGCTTCGAGGGGCGGGGTGGGAAGAGGCATGGGTTCGCGGGGAGGCGGATGGAGGGGGCGTGGTCGTTGGGAACGGGGCTAAACCAAGGAGGCGTGGTCTGATTTTTGGGCGTGGCTTAGCACAGGGTGTGGTCTCAGGGGCGTGGTCGTTGCACAGGAGGCGGGGCCTGCCGATGAGGGAGGCGTGCTCTGAGGGTCGTGTCTGTTGCTCAAGGGGCGAGGCCTGAGTGGGGCACGAGGTCGGTGCGGGGGGCTTGGCCTAAAGGGGCGCGGCCGCTGCGGGAAGGGGGGGGGTTCGTGATCTGAGGCGCTTTTCGGGGCGTGGTCACTCCCTGGGGAGCGCTGTCAGGTAGGAGGCGTGGCCTGAGAGATGGTGGTTTGCTGAGTGGGCGTGGTTATTCCGCGGGGGGGCGTGGTCTGTGCGCGGTCAGGGGTGTGGCCTTAACGACGGGCCGTGGCCTGTGGACGAGGGGCGGTGTCTGAGTGGGCGCGTCCGGTGGGCGTGGCCTCTCGCGGCGAGCCCCGGGGCGGGCCCGTTCCGTTCTCAGGCCCCGGGCGGGNGGGGGGCGGGCGGGGGGCCGGCCGCGCGGTGACCCCGGCCTCCCCCCCCGCTCTCTCTCCCGCAGCGTCGGGGCTGGCGGAGATGGGCGCGCACTGGATCCACGGTCCCTCGCCGGAGAACCCCACGTTCCGCCTGGCCTCCGGCTACGGGCTGCTGGGCGCGGCGGCCGCCGAGGAGGAGAAGCAGCAGGTGGAGGCGCGGGGCCGCCCCCCGCCGCCCTGCGTCACCTACGGCGGGTCGGGGCGGGCCCTGAGCCCGCGGGCCGTGGACGAGGCCCACCGGGTCTTCGAGGCCCTGCTGGCCTCCGCCTGCGCCTTCGCCCGGGCCGGGGCCGCCGAGCCGCCGCTGCCCAGCGTGGGGCGGTTCCTGCGGGCGGAGATCGCCCGGCGGGCCCCGGCGCTGGGCGGCGGCGACGAGGAGGCCCGGCGGCTGCAGCTGGCGGTGCTGGCCGCCTGCCTCAAGCTGGAGTGCTGCATCAGCGGCTGCCACAGCATGGACCTGGTGGCCCTGAAGCCCTTCGGAGAGTACGTGACCCTGCCCGGCCAGGACTGCACCTTCCCGGGGTAAGCGCGGGGCTCCGGAGCCGGGCGTGCAACGGCGCTTGGCGGGGCGCCCCGTCGACCAGCCGCGCCTTGTCCCGCAGCGGCTACAGCACCTTGCCGGACAGAATGCTGTCGGAGCTGCCCGAGGGCACCGTCCTGCTCAACAAGGCGGTGAGGACCATCCGGTGGCAAGGGTCCTTCCACGAGGAAGGGGATGAAGACAGGGAATTCCCCATCCGGGTGGAGTGCGAGGACGGGGACGCCTTCCTCGCTGACCATGTCATCGTCACCGTCCCGCTGGGTGAGGATCCCGACACCTTTCCTTGCCCTGCCTGGTTTTTTTCCCAACCGGTTGGCGCGGCTGGAGACGGGAATCACCCAAATGTGGTAACGGAAAAGCATCTCAGACCCCATTTAGGGGCCCAACAAACAGAGCCGCCCCACCTTCTGCCTGCAGGTTTCCTGAAGAAACACCACCAAGACTTCTTCCAGCCTCCCCTGCCCGAGGAGAAAGCGGAGGCCATTCGCCGCCTGGGTTTCGGCACCAACAACAAGATCTTTCTAGAGTTTGAGCAGCCTTTCTGGGAACCCCAGCAGTATTTCCTCAAAGTGGTGTGGGAGGACGAGTCGCCTCTCGAGGAGCCCAGCACCGACCTGGAGGCCAACTGGTTCAAGAAGCTCATGGGATTTGTGGTCCTAGAACCTCCAGAGCAGTACGTGATGGTGGTGTCAGCGAAGGGGCATCGCGGCTGGGGGGGGTCGGCACCTTCCAGGCAACACGAAGCAGGATCTTGGTCATGTCTGGAGCTTCAAGACCTTCTCTTGGTTGCTGGTGGCCTGTGAAAAAGTGGTGCTCACAGGGCACGGAAGGGACCGTGTGCAGTGGGGAAAGGGTGGCAGGGAGCTCTTGGCCCCATCTTTCCTCCCCAGGCATGGGCACGTCCTCTGTGGCTTCATCGCGGGGAAGGAGTCGGAGTACATGGAGACTCTGAGCGACACGGAGGTTCTCAACACCATGACAGAGATGCTCCGCAAGGTGACAGGTAAAGCCACCTACCCTCGTCGCCCTGGTTCCTCCAGGGAAACATGCACAGCAGCACATCTGGATCCCACCCAAAATCCGTGCCCGCAGGGAACCCACAACTGCCAGCTCCCCGGAGCATACTCAGGTCCAAGTGGCACAGCGCACCCTACACCTGGGGCTCCTACACCTATGTGGCCGTTGGCAGCTCGGGGGCTGACATCGATGCACTGGCTCAGCCCCTGCCCCAGGACCCCAAGGACCCCAGGGTAATTGGTTTAGGCCCAGGGGGATGCAGCGGCCATGAAGGAAGCGGGAATCAGTGGGCATGGGGACAGGCGGGTAGGGATGGGAACGGGCACCTCAAGCCTTGAGAAGCACAAGGAGGTGGCTCTGTTTGAGGGGGGGTCACCAACTGATTCCCCTGTGGCTCTTGATGAGTTTCCTGGGGGTGGGGGAAAGCATTTCCATAAAATTTAGGAACACAGAGCTCCTTCCTGCCACTTTGTGGCATCCTCATGGCACAGGGTGGGTCTCTTAATAACGGGAAGGTGCCCGCTCCTGGTTCTCTACGTGGCTGCTGAAGGGGTTGTGTATTTTCTTCATCATGAGGGTGTTGAGGCACTGCACAGGTTGCCCAGGGAAGCTGTGGCTGCCCCATCCCTGGAGGTGTTCAAGGCCAGGTTAGATGGACCTTGAGCAGCCTGATCCAGTGGGAGGTGTCCCTGCCCATGGACGGGGTGGAACTAGATGGGCTTTAAGGTCTCTTCCGACTCAAACCATTCTATGATTCCATGACCTCTGGGGAGCCAAAGGGCAGGGGGAGGAGGTTGTTTTAGCCCAGGCTGGTGTCCCTGCTGGGCTGGGACAGGCAGCAGGTGCCCTGCGCTCACCTCTCACCTTCCCGCAGCCTCTGCAGCTCCTCTTTGCCGGCGAGGCCACCCACCGAACCTTCTACTCCACCACCCACGGGGCCCTCCTGTCGGGCTGGCGAGAAGCCGAGCGCCTCAACGAGTTCTTCCGGACACCCGGCCCCGCTCCTTGCCTCTGAGCCAGGAAAATAAACCCCGTGCCTCGCGGGTCGGTGCTGCTCAGCCTCCTTTATTGAGAAACCTCCCCGGCGGAGGCGCCTCTCTCTGCGGGGCCACAAGGACGCGGCTCTCGGCTCGGGGCCCTCAGTACCAGTTGGTGCCGGCGATCAGGAAGCGGGTGTCATCCAGCGGGTCCTGCGCTGGGCCCGGGGGTGGCTGCGCTGGGCTCGGGGCCGGCGGGAGCTGCGCTGGGCCCGGGGACGGCGGGGCCGCGGGCGGGACCTGGGGGGCTACGGGTGGCTGCGGC
>WAAB01025193.1:0-48488 GCA_013389865.1 Piaya cayana
TGGTGATTCTATGATTCAGTTCTCCCCTAGTTCTAGAACATCAGCAAAAACATTGGTTAGGAGAGCAAGGTAATAACTAGCAGATGATTTTGTCATAGGCATGTGAGCTTAAGATACTGTATTTTACAGATATATGTAGGAAAAGGACCTTAGAGATCTCTTGTCCTAGGATCAAACCTCTATTCTTCCAAATAAGAACAGCCACAGCAAACAGCCTAACTATAACATAAGCAAGAGAGACCCTGCAGCAGGAAGTCACTCTAGCAGCTTACAACACTTCAATTTAAGAACCAGTGGATGAATAGGAAGGAAAGAGGATGGACAACACAGAAATGGAGGAGAACATAAGGACAACAGTAGGAAATCAGTGGAGTGTAACACTACCCCTTCCTCCTAACAGCATTTGGCCAGTTTCCCTAAAAAAAGCATTGAAAGAAATAGACACACACTTATGAAGAATCAACTGAGTGCCTGGGCTACAAGATGACTCAGTTTTTTATAGCTATATATATAGCCCTCACACAAGACTATAGATCTGACCCTTTCAAGGGATATACTCTTCCTCTGCTTGTTAGTCCACTCATCATGTCAGTTGACTTAGTAGATATTTATGGTTCAAAGATAACATACTATCTCATACTTGGTTCTTTAATTAAAAGAGCAGGGAAGAGCACAAATTACCCTTCAGACTGTACATACACCTCTTGTCCAAACTCAACTTTAACTCGAACATACAGAAAAAAAAACCCAACCCAAAAACAATTAAAAAGCTTGCTGTAACCATCTCTTACAAGGAGATGCGAAACTGCAGAGAGAAAATACTCACATGCACCATTGCTCAGAGAAAAGCCTACCATGATTTGTTAGGTGTGACAACTTAACTACATCTGTGTAAAGCAAAATATAGAATAAAAGCTATTTGCCAAATACCACAGTTTTCCACCAGTAGTTTTAAATGAGTATCTTCAGTCTCCTAGGGAAACCTTTAGTCAGCCAACTATTTGCCTGTTTCACTCACTGGCTACCCCCTACAAAATCTACCAAAGCATTCAAATTACTGAAGTCATGACAGACATGAAAATAAACATGTGCTAGCAGAGTCATTTCAATAAAAGGCATAAAGAGAAGACTAATTGTTTAGGAATCATTTCAAGGTACCAATTCCTATAGAAATTCTTCCTTCTTCTAAAATTTACTGAGGTTTGATGTATCACTGAAGGAATAACTTCACACAGCAATTCTACACAGTCAAATCCCATTTTAATAGTTATGTCATCTTCAGTGTCAGTCGCATACATAGGAAAATACAATTTTAGAAAGCATAGTTGCACTGAAGATTAATGGAACATAATTTAAATGAACAAGACAAACTGAATTTAGACTATACCAGCTTAATTACACAACTTGAACAATAACCTCTAGCATGGAAATCTTGACATACAACTGATTTAATTACCAAGATTTCACTATCAGTTTCCTCATGACTGAACTCTACTTGTCAGCAGGCACTCAAACTGTAGGTCAAAATGGGGGTACACAGTCATTGTGTATGATGGGCTTAAACTTATAACTGAAATTAACTAAACCTGATATAGCTTACATAAAGATGGATTTTTTTACTTTACTAATTATTTAACAGCTAATTAAGGAAAACCACACACATACCTTATTTTGTCATCATTGTATTCTCCCCACCCACGATGCATTTTCTCTTTCTCATTACATCCTTAGTAATTCTATACTGATCTCATCCAAGCCAGAGAAGTACGAGTAATATTTAGACAACACTGTAGTGCTGCATGAGTTACTACAGATCAAGTATTAGCTCAGTATGCTAGTAGCAAAGACTATAACATTCACCACCCCAAGATCTTGGAGGATTTTGTGCTCATAGATATGAATACTAACATTAAATTCAATATTCTATTAGTAATTAAATTAGTTCAGAGCTTCCCTGTCCAGGTTGACCCCTGCATTTATTAAATACTGAACACAATTCACTGACTATATAGGGTTTCCAAATGCAGTACTAGGAACAATTTAGGAATTTATGCTTCTGACGTTAAAAAGTGCAGCTTTGAAACACAAGCATGTTTAAAGTTACAAAGAGACTACATAATCCAGTGCTTGCAGCCAATCATGTTGAAACTTCACAACCTCACAAATACTCTGATCTGTTGGTAAGGCAAGCTACAAAACTCTAGATAGGTGGATAATTATAAGATCTTTGCTTCATGGTCCTAACATTTTTAAGCAACATCTCCTACGCTAAGCATTAAAGTGAATCCCACAAAGTGATAATTTTAGTCTTCTGAAGTTATCGCTTTCAGATTGTGTCACATTTTTGGATTTGTACTATACCATTTCTATACACTAATTTTGTACAGTTCTCACACCCTTAATAAAACTGAAGCAGAGAATTTTATTTCTCATATTTGATTTGCTATACTTTTCTCTATAGACGCCTTTTTCAGTTAAAACATTACCATTAGTTTTAAAAAGACAGATTCACTAGAAGACAGACATATTTTTCAACTTATTTCAGAAAGAAAATACTATACAGATATCCACAAAAAGCAAAATAAATTCAAAGACAATGCGTTTATAAAAGTTTTCTCATATCTCTCATCATCTATGAAAAGTAAGATTTGATTGTTATTGGAAGAATCGAACTGTTATAGAACTCTCACCCAATGTCAGTAAGAGGTGGTTTATCCCGGCCTCTCTTGTAGCAAAGAAAAAGTTCAGGACTTTTTAGACTTCCATAGTTTAAGTTTGCTTGAAGGGCTGTAGGGGTGGCTTCAACACAGGTGTATCCCTCTGGGACAGTTTCACCAGCTGATTTAATTATAACAGCAATGTCGGTAATTGGAGCCTTTGGACCAGTTGACTTTGTCTCATGTCGGCTTATTTCTTGGTCCGGGAGTGTTGTAGTGTCTGTATCAGTGAGCCCTGCCACTACAAAATAGTCAGCCACTCGTGGACCTTTGTCTTCTATCATGGTTCTGTCAGTACTACCTGGGGAAAATAAAGAGAGAGTAATCAACACACTGCTTTCACACTAAACCACATCCCTCAACAAGTACAGGGATTTAAGTCTGTGAAAGAAATATTTGCAAATAAATTCCTTTACAGAGATTTCATGAAAATTGTAGGGACACTTTGATTTCTGCTGCTCAAAAAGATAGTATTATTGGTAATTGGATTTCAGTTCTACCACTGTAACTGTCATGTTTTAGCACAATGAAGTTTGTAAGATAAAAAAGAACTCACAGCTCCTAACACAGTAGCTGCTCAGACAATTGCTTGGCATTAGCTATTAGACCACTCAAACACTTTACAGGTTATAAACTAATGCAGGTACCTCTAACTAAAAGCATCTATATTTTTCTGCCATTGTTTAGCGAGTAGCTTAACTACAGAATTGTGCTACTTCTTTTCTTTTCTTCCTTTTTATTTTCAGAGAACAATTCTAAGTATAGGCTCATTAGTGTATCTCCTGCTTATTTCATCCATTTTGTTTCATAATCTAGAACTACCAGTGCAGTCTTAAGACATTCAGCTGGCAACTGTGACATCTGGAAGTAATCTTCAAAAATCACACATCCAAACACATATTTCATCAGCTGATCAGGCAGTCCACATCACTGCTCAGCTGCACATTCCAGAACTGGAAAGGTTTTCTCCCTACACCAGCAATGTTCACCAAGCATATGACTTTAAAGCTAGGAAATACAAGTTTCTGTTCAGAGTAAAACTAGCTGACAGACTAAGCTCAAATATCACATGTGGAAATTCAAGTACCTGACCTCATGAAATACCTTTTTAAAAAAAGCTGACTGAGGAATATTTAGAGTAGTTACCAAGCAATAAGCCTGTTATACCCCTTCAAGGAGCTAGGAACCACCTTTTTCTAGATTGCCATATTTCCATCACCATATTTCTGGGGATCCCACCTGGAAAGCTAATCAAGAACAGACGTCTGGTTCCTGTCTTTGAAAACAAGACTCCCCTAGCTACCAAAGTCTCATCTACTAAGGAATGCCCATGGCCCGTGAGTATTTCCAAATAATAAGTGCACAAAACCCAACAAGTTTTTTGTATGCATAACGTCTAGTTTGATGAGTGCAGAAACACTGGCCTCTGCTAACAGGCGGGTGGTTTGGTGGAGACAGTATAATACCATTCCCTGTAACCCGTTTTGTTTGCCTGTTCTTATCCTTCTATTTCTTCCTGAAAGTATACTGAAAAGATATTTTCCATCACCACACTTCACAAGACTTCTACAAACTGGTTATCAAAAGTGTTCTGAGTATTCCTATCAGGGAAAAAACCAGCTAATAACCTGCATGCTTATTAAGAGTCTTAGCATAAGATTATGCAACTAAGGTACCAACCACTATATCATAAGCTACTGTAGCATGAGATGAAAGCAGGTAGGGAAAAGGAAATAACTTTATGCAAATTTGTAGTACATCTATACTCCAACTAACTCAATTTTTTTATTTTCTAATACTGAAATGACAATGTCTCAAATCCTTTCAAACCTAAAAGGGTAGCTACATCCTTTAAAATACTCTTCTGGAATATATTTCCACAATGCTGTTTATGACATCACTTCAGCATTCCCTAAACACTTTGGCTAACAGCTTTTGTAGTGCAATCTATAAACAGAGATCCTGGGAAGAGACACAGAAGTGTTTGGCCCCCCTGCAAAAGGGAAAGCTGTGAGACAGCTACTCATATGACTGAGTTTAAGCCTAAAACATGTGTATGCTGTATCAACAAGAGCAATAAAACGTTTATTCAATTTCTCAGTGCCTAGGTCTCCTGAAGAACAAGAAAATTACTCCAAAGCCTTAGCTACTTCTGAAGATTCCGCACCATTTTCAGCTACAGAACTTGCAGCAGTTTACCCTTTCAGCAGTCATAAACAACATGAGAAAGGTGATATAGCCCTTTACAGTTAAGCAAGTCAGCACAAATATGGGGGTGATGGCTTCAATTTAACCTCACAGAAATTTGTATGTTGTTAAAAGGTCCTTCCTCATACTGCCACTGCTCATTCCTTCCTTCACTTTTGTCCAGAATTACAGTTTGTGCAAACATGTAATGAACTGGAGCAAGAAGACTGGCAGAGGCTGTTTTGTGTTCAACCAGAGCCACTCTCCAATAATTCACTGTGTCAACACAAAAGCAGCAGCAGTATGCCCCTTTCAGCAGCAGTACTGACTTGCTCTGGATTAATCATAAAACTGTGAAGTCTAAAATGTTTCAGTTGCCTCTTAGATGCTTGACTTGTTCAAAGAATTATAAAAAGAAAGAAATAAACCAACCTCCCCCTGCTACTCTTAAAAGAAAGGAAAGCCCTGAGCCATAATATGTTGCAATCTGGAAATCTGTGCACACTTGACATATGTGAAACTAAATTACTGGAAAAAGCTGCTAAAAATAGCAAAATGGTTGGTATCGTATAGATTATTTTTTAAAAAAACCCCTTTGTTAAATGATATAGCCTTTTGTTATCCAGTGAATATTCAATATCATGTTCCCTCAATGTGATTAAAATCATCATTCACTTCTACTTTTAGCACACAGAGCAGGAAATAAAACAAAAAACCAGCACAAAACAGAGGGAGAAAAAAAATTTAAAGGACCTGAAAAATTAAACACTAGGATTTTGAAATTTAGAACACAAATGAAATTAATCCATTCCCAATTTTTTACCAGTGGGGATAGATAAAACTGTAGCAGTTTGTAGATAAGGAACATATATCTATATCTATGACTTTATAGTTTCCTCTTAGCCACAGCAATGATTTACTTCACAGAAACTCTGTGTAATATGTGGCAGGCAAAAGTCAAAGTCACCAGACTATTCCACTGAGAAACTTGGCACACAAGCCTTATATGTCAGCATAACACTTAGTGAGTTTTTCAAAATGTTCTTGAGAGACTCAAAACAGTTCCCTTCCTTTTCCACAAGAAAGGTTTTGACAAAGCACCACAACTCAGCTCTTCAAGAATGTACTCTCCAATTCCAGAAAGATTTAAAGCAACAGGATCTCTCAAAAGACATCTTAAAATAATACCCTGTATTTAAGCCATAGTTATCTTCTTTAATGCATTAGCTTTATAAATATAAATAGGTACTAAACTACACACTAGCAGTTAGTAACCAAACAAACAGAAACAGTAGAATTCAGTTAATCCAAGGATATTTTGTCTTCTGAACTGCAGGAAAAAATAAATATACGACTTGTGTGGGAAAAAGAATCCACTGCCATTTCCCATGATTTTTTGATACCTCACACAAGAATAAGTATTTGCACTGATTCTTTTAATAGACAATGGAACAAACATTCTTCTAAGAGACCGTTTCTCACAACTTTCATCATTACAACTTTTCCTCATCATAATTTCAAGAGATAATGTTTCTATGAGTAAGTTTCTGTACACTGCAAGAATAATGGAAAAGTTCAACATTTAGAAAATACTGGGATTTTATTGTAACATCCCATTCCCTTGCAGGGCAAAATAAAAAAAAAAAATTTCTAAACCCCAAAATTGTTACCTGGTGTTGGATGATTAAAATGCAGGATATATTGATACAAAAGATAACATACAAGTCCCATAAAAGATGGGTTTTTTAATAAGTCTATAAAGATACTTCCGTTTCAGTCAGATACACTGAAAACAAAAATTGAGAATTTGAGAACATTAACAATATTGTTCATGGAATTACAAACCCCCAAGTCCACATGAGGGTTATGAATAAATCAGGTGAAGTTAGTTTTCCTATGTATTCATAGACCACAACAGGAAAGTTTGCTACGTGGTTAGGACCAAAGTTATTTTTTAAATTAAAAAAAATAAATTAAAAGGTCTGCAGATTAAAAGATACACTTTTAAAATCCCCATACTACTCTAAATGGAATTCCCAGGGGAAATAATTAGTTTTGTAGACCAAAACCAAAACTAGTTTGTACAGATAACACTTGAAGGCACTTTGCATGACTAGTCTAAGCCAAGAGATCTGTTTAGAAAAAATATGAAAGAAAGAAAATAATTCTTTTTTCACTGCTAAACATTAGAAATGTGGCAGTGTTCTCTCCCACAGTCCATTTAAGACTGATGTCTCTAAAAAGACAACAGCCTTCCTCGCAACCACTATGTAATTTTACAATTGTTCCATAATGTTTTATCAAAAACACAGAAACCCCAGTATTAGCTTCATATGGTCATAGCCCTTTCTTAAGGAGATTCCAAGCTGAAACTGCCTTTGAGGAAAGGTTACCATTCTAAAGATTACTTTTATGAATTTTGAACAATTATGAAAAAATACTTTATTACTAGAAATTGCTTCAGTGTATTGACTGCTGTCTAAAACACACTAGATTTTTTTCTCCAGTATAGCTAGGCTGTAATTTCCTGTATTCATGGTTAGCTGAATGACAATGAGATGGTCTTGCAAAGCTATAAACATTTGTGAAAGCAAGTGACACACAGATACAATGAAGTACAGATGACAATATAAGTATTGCATTTGTATTTTATTTCATAGCTATGTTGCTTTTATCAAAGCTACAATCTTTCCAATTTCAAAATGGATGTCACTACTTCAAAACTTCCCGGTCTTCATTTACAGATATTGCTACAGGTGAAGACTTCTATTCTTTAGAAATTAAGGAAAAAAAAAAAAAAAGGTTTTCTTCTGCACTACCTGCAAAACACAGAAAAAGACGACTTCACATATTCATTTGTGGAAGCGTGCTTCAGCTACCTGTCACACACTGAGTAATAGCAAATATTTACCTTGACATTGTCAGATCCACAACTACTTTCTCCTAACTCCTCCATTAAAATCATTAATGACATCACTTGCTTTACCACTTCAGGAGTTGTCTGTGGTCAACTGACATTTGCTTAGAATTCTCCATAACACAACTATTTCCATTTCTCAAGTGTAGGATTAAAAGGAAGTGCTTGTCTGCTCATCTAAAGCAAAGACACAAATACAGCAGAAAGGAATATCGGCAAAATTAGTATGCAAAAAACTTAATATCCCAGAAATTTTCAATACTAATAAATGTTTGAAAGTTGCTGTGAGAAAACTTGCATGACACAGGATTTATTTAGATCTTTTTAGAAAGTCAGAGAATATTATTTCAGCCTTTCATTTTAATGCATTATTTGAAGACGGTTTTCATTCAGAAAAATCTGTTCTGAAAATAGTATTTGAGATGTAAGACCTATTAATCTTATCAAATGTTTAGGCCACCTCCTTCATCCTCAAAAAGGACCCTGAAAATGATGCTAGGAGGTTGATACACAAAAAAGTTTTCAAGTATCTCAGAAAGCATTTTAACACACTTAATACGCCAAATAATGTTTTGCAAAGCAAGTTTAGCACTAATTCAGAAACCAAAAGCAGTGCAGCCACCTAAGTCTAACATGCTACTCCACCTATGGTCCCCTTTTTTACCCTATAAGCAGAACTTCTGCAGCCATCTTATTTTCTATTACTATTATTGGCTAGTACAACACTGTCCCAATAACACATGAGCCTACCATGTTGGATCAAAGAAACTTGGGCACTTTTGAAACAACCTCTAACACACAGTTTAGATCTACTAAAAAATACGTAGCAGAAAATAAACCATTGTCTTCCACTTTCCAGTAACTTTCAACCTAGCAGGGAAAAGAAGCTATTTTTGCAGATGAGATTTCATTAGTTATAGTCTTTCATTCCTAAAAAGCTATGGCATAATTTATATTATCTCCCTTTGAGCCCATGATAAAATTATCTAAGCCTTGAATTCTAATAAAAGGTCTGTCCTAATTCTAAAAATGTTAGGGGTGGTATTATCCTCTAAATTGGATGGGAAAGCCAGTATAAGTCTAGAAACAAATGGTACAGGTAAACACAGTTTTTGGCAAGTGGACTTAAACAAAAGGAAACAAGATTTATAACATACAGCAGCAACCAAGGGAAGGGATGGTCACAGACACCTATCTGATAATTTGCAAACATACAAATGCTGTCCTTACAACTGACACTACTAAGGTGAAGGTATTGTTGGAAACCTGTGTGTGTGCAGCCATTCCAGAGTGAGAATTATTACCCATAGAATGGGTTCAGAGGTAGTTGTTTTTAAGACCTGTGTGCAGGCAAATCCTTGAGTAATTGCTTGTTCCTTTCTATTTCTGGAAAGATACCAAATGCTGGTATCTCAATGCACATGAAGAATTAAATAGATTTATGTCAAGAATGTATGCATATATCAAAGGTTTTTCAGTTCACTCCTAACTGTGACTAAGTGCTGATCTTGCATATTCTCCAAAAAAAACCCCAAACAAACAAACAAACCCACCACCACCACCACAACAAAAAAGAAAACAAAACAAAACAAAAGAACTGAAAAAGCTCAGGAGGCCAAGTTCTTCTCCAGTTTCTTTTTTAGATAGCATGAATCTATGAAATAGTGTTGAACTTTGTTTATAGAAATCTCACTAGTTTCTAAATCATTCTCTAAGAAAGCATCCACTAGATGGAAGTGAAATCAGATCAATAAAAGCCTAAAATCAGAGAAATGGCAGCCAGTTCTACAGACAAAACTTAATCTTCCTACAACAGAAGAAACACAACCTGCAGCAAGTAGCATTAGTACTGAACTGGATTAAAACAGAAAAAAAAGACTACAGATAATTAACCACAGACTGTCAGTAGCAAAAAGAAGAATAATTCCTAGATGTGCATTTGAAGACCTTATTTTTGTTGAATGCATATCACATTGTCATAAATTTTGAAATAACAGTTACAATGACTTCACTGAATCACATGAGTATTAGAAAAAATAGAGTTGCAAAAATAACTTTGCAGACATTCAATGACTACCTTCTACCTGTCTTAACACAACCAGCTGTGGAACAAGAATGGCTGGATGTCACCCATGATTGAGTATGAATATGCACATGTGCAAATACAGGACCATTCTGCCCTGTCAAGAAGGACTTGGGGGTGCTGATTGATGCAAAGCTCAACATGAGCCAGCAATGTGCACTCACAGTTCAAAAGACCAACTGTATCCTCAGTCGCATGAAAAGCAGCATGGCAAGCAGGTCAAGGGAGGTGATTCTCCCCCTCTACTTCACTCTCATGAAACCCCACCTGGGGTATCGTGTTCACTTCTGGAGTCCCCAACATAAGAAGAATATGGAGCTGTTGGAATGGGTCCAGAGGAGGGCCATAAAGATGGTCAGAGGGCTAGGGCACCTCCCATCTGAGCAAGTTTGGGTTGTTCAGTCTGGAGAAAAGAAGGCTTTGAGAAGACCTTATAGCAGCCTTCCAGTACCTGAAGGGAGCCTACAGAAAATGCTGGGGAGGGACTTCTTACAAAGGCTTATAGTGGGAACAGCTTTAAATTGGAGGTGAGAAGATTTAGCTTACACATCCACAAGAAATTCTTCACAATGAGGATGGTGAGGCACTGGCACAGGTTGCCCAGGGAAGCTGTGGTTGCCCACGCCCTGGAAGTGTTCAAGGTCAGGTTGGATGGGGCCTTGGGCAGCCTGATCTAGTGGGAGGTGTCCCTGACCATGGAAGGAGGGGTTAGGATGTAGACGACCTTTAAGGTCCCTTACAACCCCAATAATTCAATCATTCTGTCATTCTGTGATTGATTCCTTGGTAGTTTTCAAGTAAACATTAGAAAATGTAATGGTTTCACAATTGAAATAGGTTACAAGCTACAATCTGAGCACCTTAAAGAGGTCTATAACATTCTGAAAAACAAACTTGCTGATTACACTTAATGCAATATTCTTAGTGAAGCAAGGACATCAAGCCTAGAAACAATTCTCTGAAACAATTGCCTGTTTTTAAATCCCTGCCTTTAGAAAGAACAGTTCTCAGAGCACCAAGGTTCTACAAGCTGTGAATGTTTGAGAACAAATGCATTTGTGCTTTAAGCTCCTGAAATATCACACTGCTCTACAGATAATGTTGAAAAAAAAACCCCTGTATTTTGTAAACCAATTAAATAAAAACATCTCAACATCAAATTAGCAGACACACCTAAAACACAAAGACCAAAGACAATGTGAAATGGAAAGATGTTTTTCACACCTTTAACTGTAACTTCTATGATGGCTAAAGATGTCTGTGGTTCTTTAAAACTTCACTAAGACAGATACTTGGTATCACTCTTCAGGCATTTGCTACTGACATTTTAACAAGAGTCACTAACAAATACCCCATTCATACAATGGGAAGCAGGTGCCTGCACTGTTCCACCGTAGATTTTCTTCTGAATTTCAAACCGTGAGTTTTGAAATAATGCAACAGTGTGCTTCACAAGTAGAAGGAATATTGAGGAAACAAACTGACTTTTGTAAAGCCAATATTGTAATAAGTGGTAATTACACACTAATAATTGTTTAGTTTTGTAGGCATATATGCTTTACCACTTAAGCATCATTTTTGTTACTAAGAAGTCTTACAGCTTTTCTGACCTGTTCTAGAAACAAACACAACACATTTTAAAATAATCTTGCCCTTAAACAAAACATATTCTTGTTCTCTCTTACCCTGAATTTTCTTTGCATTTTCTATGTTTACTTGTCTTGTACACAATTCTTTTGACTGACTGAGCAAAAACTATCAAAGCAAAGGAGAACACTAGTCACAAATATTTTGCTTTATATTTAATAAATTGGAATTAGTCAGAGAAGACACAAAAGCGAATTACTAACAATTTAAGGTTCTGTCTTTAGGAAGCACCTTTTGGTGCGATTTTTTTCTTATGGTCACAAAAAACAATGATCATTGCTACAAAATGGTAGGACAATAATGTTATGATAGAAATGCTTGTATTGAACATAAAGCAAATGTTTGTGATAGCAATTTGAGCAGCTACTTATGAATTATGACCTCATATATCACAACATTAATGGACCCTGTGATCCAAGATGCTCAGGTATATGAAAATGCCCCTCAGAAAAAAGCTGAGTGGAAGGGGGGGCAAAAAAGAAAGAAAAAAAATTACTCCAGACTATACAGACTCTACCATATTCAACAGTTCAAAGTTTACTATTGTACAGTAATGTCAAGTTGTCCAATGGTATAAAAACTGGAGTGGTTACAGACATGTGAGGCCAAAACTAAATTCCAGAGTGACCAACAGGGTTTAGAGAATAAGCATCTGGAATCAATGATTGTAAGTTTGGTCCCAGTAAATTAAGTTCTATTGCCAAGTACAGAAAACAGAAATGGAAAAGATGTGAGATGGGAAGAATTATAATCAGCAAGCAGTCCAGCTGCACTCATTTAATAAATGAGTTTAATCTTGCTTCAACAGTTCTGAGCCTAAAATATTCCTTCTGTAACAAAATGGCAACTATTCCAGAGGCTAAATAGAAGATAGTCCAAGAGAGAAAATTAAATAATAATGACAGTAAATAGTTCTTAGAGAAAGGGAAGTGCTTAATAAAACACATTTACTGCCCCAGTTGCAAGCTTTAAAGGTTAGCCATGCTCAGCATTAGGTAATGAGTGATATACCTGCAGCCCTGGAAACATTCTTTGCTAGAGAGCTCTTTCTGTATTTAGAAACTCTGTTGGAACAAAGCCAAATATAGTAGCCTGAAACAAAATTAAAACAGTGAAAAAAGAGTCAAGAGACCATAGTCTAGTGATTAAGTGCCTTCTGGGAGCTCAAATCTCCTAGATTGCTTTTTGTAGGTTTTNCCAGACTGTATTTTGGTTTTGAGAGGTCAAAGGAGAGAAAATAAGATGTTCTGTTTCAAATCCACCTGAGCTTACTGGAAGTAAGCTATAAGAGTTTGAGATATTCTCTTTCTTGTTTACTGTAGCTGCCTACAATACTATCAGCCATATGCCGCTTCAAATCTTCTCCTAAGGGCTCCACAAGGTCAGAGCAGAAGATCCATTCAGTAGTTTTGAGGAACACAATTTTCTTACTTTTAACTTTTGAGAGCAAAAGTGCTGCAGATAGATTACATTCTTCTCTATAGGTCTCTCCATTAACAGCTTTATCACATCAAATACAGGGCCATCTCATTGGCACTTTCAAAGCCTCACAGCTTATCTCCACTCCACTGAACACCCTTCCTAGCCATCCAGAGGATGACAAGCATTTCTGGTTGGCCTGTAACACCAGCCTCAAACGCCTCAGTTTCATGTCAGCATTTTCATTCTTTCTCTGCTGCTTTTCAAGCTTGGCAGGAGCTTATTAACACTACAGAAGTCAGTCCTTCAATCCTCTTGCCAACTCCTCATTAAGGAAGTCTCATTTGCTGATATGGCTTTAAAAATCCAAACCACAAGCTTGACAGCAGTTAGAATGTTCATAATTTTGGTCTCAAGCTGCAGCAATGAGAATATTACAAGAGGAACTGTGATTTTGCCCTTTATACTGCACCACAAATACCACATTCTTGATCTGCAACCCCATTTTTGCATTAGCACATTTGCAGTAAGTGCAGTGTGTTGGCTAGGCCACCAAGTAATCCCTTTACATTACTCATTTCACAGGTCTCCTTACCATGAAGTTACTACAAACATAAATCACATGTAAAATGCTTAGACAGGAGCATGGTTCGTGAAAATTATGCACTTAACTTTCCATGGTATTTTCTTTATTGTCAAATGTTTTAGCAAAACTTTCTAAAGCCAGGTTTTTTACCTAGTATCTAAGCTACTCTTCTCATTCCTAGATGAAAACTAATAGAGAAATGGATTATAGTAATCTAAGAAAGTGCAGTAACTGTTAACAATTGCCTCCCATATCTCTTCTAATTTATTTAAAACAATATCCACAAGAGGAATCATGCAACCATGCTCCAGTCCAGTCACAACTCCAAAAGCCAGAACAAAATGGAACAAGCCAGCTAAAAGATAATACAGCTGCCTTACTGCTAGAGGTGTGGAAACGGAAAAGCATTCAGAAATTAAAGTCATCAAATGGATGGTATATCTGCAAAAGCATATATGTAAAGTGATTCACACTCTTCATTCTGACTACAACTCTTGCTGCAGAAAAAACATAAAAATCATTTAAGTGTTTACTGACAAAGTTAAATTATATTCAAAGACAAGAAAATTTTGGTTTTCTCTGGAAAATACAACTTGTATTTTCTTGTTTCTTTTCTGTAAAAATTTTGTCACTTCTGAGGCAATCACAACACCTGATTTTTACATGGAAACTCACCACAAAACAAAGAAATCTTTTTTTCCCTCTGAATTCTGCAGTATCTGTAAAGAAACTTATGCTTGCATCCCTTAAATGCCCTTAGCTATCAACCTTAGCTTCCTGATGTGCTCACTTATATTCCTGAATATATACACACACACACTTAGGACAACTAAGTGCTTGAATACATTAAAGCCCATGTTTCAGCCTTCTGAATGCATGTCAAATGTCAGATCATTAGCATATTAAAATGATGTTGTATGGTCTATGAACTACCAAAGAAAATAATCACTACAGGTAACATATTACAAAGGAACTACTTAAACAAATGAAGTGTGTCAATAAATATCAATAAATATTTTCCTCAAACTAAGAAATGCTGTCAAAGGACAGCAAGCCTGAGATTCTCTATAAAGAAGCCTTGTTAGTCCACATTTCCTTGCCACCTGGCAAGTTTAACATTACATATATTTTAATCCTTCTTGTAAAATTATCATCTAACACTGAAAATAACTATACTGCCTCATTCAACACACTAGCAGAGTTCTCAGACAAAACACTTAAAGGAAACTTGATTTTCTGGGATGAACTATACATACTCTGAACAGCAAAACTAACTAAAGACAGATCATTGCCAAAAGCATATCTGCTTAGTTACAGTGCAAACAGAGAAAAGGGAAGAAAGGCAATCTTTTCTAAAATTTCAGCCAGTGTTACTCAGACCCTCAAACATACTTGCCTAAAAACCTGGAGAAATATTCCCTCAGAGAGCCTAAAATCTACAAATGGAAAGATTCTGAAAGCAAATTTAGGTACTAAGTCACATTCTTTCTTGTGAAAAGACAAAACACAGCAAAAAAGCAAAGCTGATTTACAGCTTTATATTCATGTGCCCTTCATATTATTATTATTACCTTTTATTATTTGTAGTATTCATTTCTGTCATAATACATGTGCTTTCCTCCTATTTGAAATACTCTTCATGCATTTTTTTCTGTATTTTTTTGATACATAAAGTTTTGATACATCATGATTTTATTGACTTAGTAATATATCAGAAAGTAAAATCTGGTTTCTTAAAGCAGGCTATGACTATTGTGGACATAACTCACAATAGTTAGCGTTCTTACTTCCAATTTAACCATCTAGGAATGGATTCATTCAATTTACTTAGCGGGCTGATCTCAAATTTTAGCAGATTTATTGGAAATTCAAACAGACAGTCTTTCCCAAGATTTGTTCCCAAACAACTTACACAACAGTACAGAGTCCCATCACTTGCTTGCTGTGGCATGCACAAAATGTGAGACTCCTCCACTGATTCCTTTGCACAAGGTGGAGGTGAAGTCACATTTCCCATTGCAAAAAAAAAAGAAAGGTATACCAGCCCTCGTAATCTGCTCCTAAGTCTAGTGGAATATTCCATTTCCACTGACATCACTTCACTGTACACTTTAACATATATTTCAGTCCCTTCTAAAAAGAAAAGGCATCACACAGCGCTCTACACCACAGGTTTAATGCCTTACACTTCTTTTTTCTTGTTCTTCCTTTGTCACTTTTTAGCTGGTCTAGGGCTGCATCAATACTCCACAGAGGCAGAAAGGCTAGGGATACAAAGGGAGTGACAGAAAATAATTTTGCACTTACCAACTTGGACCACTCAAATGCAAAGTATGTCAATTCAGACACTCAATACAGCAAGCATATCAGTTAAGGCTGAGATTTTTTAAAAGGTACAAGACACAATTAGGCACCAAAGGCTCAAAGCAGTTTCCCTTCTCAAATTTGTGCATCATCTAGCTGTTAATATAGCCAGGAAAGCACTTTAAAATTAGAGGAATTACTTATTTAGTAATTTTTTTTTACCCTAGCAGATGTTTTGATATTAACAATGAGTACATTGTAAATCTGAATCTCGGAAAACAAATAAAAAGATTTGTGTCTTTGTGCAAGATTTGTTCTGTTTTCTTTAAAATAAATATAAATGTCACATTAGTCATTACATTCATGCTGAATGAGTCATCATAACCCAAAGGTAGTTAAGCCTTTCACATGTAATTATCTTAAAAGAAGATGCCTTAAAATAAAAAAAGAAGTTCAAAGTAGAAGTGTAACAAAGTATATACATCAGAGTTTTAAATGACACCACCTTTTTAAGAAAAATTGGGTCACATGCCGTGCCTTTTTCCAAAGGTAAACTTACTACTTGGTCTACCCAATCCTTAACAACATACTCTTCCTTTTACTATGCATAACGTAGGTTTTATTTATTCCTAGAACTGCACCAACACACACAGGAGTGCACAGAATTCAGTTCTTCAGAGATGTACAGGTACTCTGGTATGAGGCCTTGTCTAAGTATACCACCATCAGCAAACCAAATTTTTCATTTGAAAAGTCTGTGTTGTTCATGACTTCTTATTTTTTTTAATACAACTTCAAATTTGCCGGTATGATTTACTAGTACTGGAAAAATTCTGTGACATTCTTCTACTTTATCCACATAACAAAATGTAACAGTCCTACAAAGGGAGAATTACCACTTACAGTCTAAAGCATGATAAAAAAACCCAAAACAAAACCCACAAGATAAAAAAAGAGCTAAGTAATGATGCACCTCCAAGGTTTTGCAGGGATTTAAGATCAGCTGAAATTCATGTCCTTCATCAAGTATTCTAACTTGAAGAATTCACTTCAAGTTAAAGAAACATTGTACAGGAGATATGTAGACTTACTTGTTCTGTTATCATCACAACTTTGAGAAAACCAATATGCTTAAGCAGTTAGGAAATTTTCTGGTTTATGTCCTTATCCTTTAATATTCAGAACTGAAAACAAACCTTGATGTTAACCAATAAGGGTCACTGTGTTCCCATTCATTAGCAAGCCACATTTATACATTGCAGTGGTTCATTACTTGGAAAGCCTACAAGAGAACATGTACTCCTCCTCCCCACACCCTGCCAAATCAAGATTTTATTCATAGATGTTTGTGGGACCTATTCAGTAAACGAAACTCAACCTTACATGGTTAGCATTCCTTGGTTCCTTCTTGAGGAAGTGGTAGAGGAGCTTCAAATGATAACTGAGGGGAGCTAAAAGTCAGGCTTTCTTTGGGAATTACTCCCTAAAATGTGGTGGATAACAAGGGAAGAAAGGAGCAGAGAAATACATGTTTTGCTAGACTAAAATTAGCTTCTGAAAATATCCCTCTTCAGTTACATCTTTGGTGGTTTCAGAAGGCTAACAGGTACAAGACACAAATGTTTTACATACATTACACATTTCTCAGGCTATCCACATCCTTGGAAGTGTATCCTCTGGCAAATACACAACTTATTTTATATAAGAAAACCAGCAAAAGATATCATCCATGCCTTCAAAAAAAAAAAAAAAAACCCAAACAAAAAACCCCCCCAAAAATCACAAACCATCTCAGTTTACTTGAGTTCACATTACCTTCAAACACAATTTTCTGCCACTTACACCTAGATACCAAGCAGTTTATAACCTCATTAGGGTCATTCATTATTTAAAATGTCACTGGGAACACTCAAGCGTGAAGAAAACAAAGAAGGGATAGGTACAAATGACTCCCCAGTCTAGGCAAGCTGCTGCTGTTACTTCCAAGGATGGATGGCAGATCAATGGTTGAGAACCGGCCATGGTAATTTTGCTATTTTGCAATAGACCCATGCAATGTCTAGAATAACCGACTGAATAACCTGTTGCTGTGAGTCAGCAGCTTCCTTCTTCTTTCTATAACTTTCTCTTAGATTGAGACAGATACACTTTAGAAGTTTCAGGGCTTAATTAGATAGCTGTAGATATCTTGTTTTTCCTGAAACATTAATTAACAGCTTGAACTCCTTTTTTCCTCATCTGCTGCCCCTAGGTGGCTGCTCTCTAGCTGTGGTTTTCTTTCTCCCAACTTCAACCACGCTTTTATCACTTCTTAAAGGAGAAAGATATAGTTTACACATTATATAGACATGGCTGCAAGATGTCTTACTCAGAAGACTTCTACCTGTGTCAGCTTTCTTATCTGGAAGAGAGTATAGTTTCTTCCCAGAGAATAACAAATAAGGCTGGAGCCGTGTTATGTGACACCAGGAATAGCAGCACTGTGTTGTCCAACAGGGGAAGTTAAAAAAAAAGTTTTGTTTTCACCAGTCACACAATGCCTCAACATGAAAGACTTGCAAAGGGGAAGAGAAGCACTGAAGAATGCATTAGTGACTAGACATCAGTTTAAGCCTTAGTGATCAAAGGATGTAATTAATTATAAAGGCAAAAGCTATCACTGAAATGTGTAGGTTCAGAGACAAAGTAAAAACATGTGGTTCTTTGCTTTCTAGTGAAAGGTGGATATGTTTTGTAGTAGAGTTGCAATTCATTCACAACTGGAAACCACTTTCATTTCAAGAGGAAGAAAGCTTCTACTAATTTGGAGACTCATAAACTTAGCTTTTTCTGCCAGGACTGAACAACTTAATTTCAAAACAATCCTCAATTTACACTATTTTAAACATATTTTAGACAGGAAAACACAGGTTCTTGGTCGACGCTTAAAAAGCAAGTAGTTTTTGAAAGTAAAGGAAACAAACTAAAGTGTCGCAAAATGTAAGGATGAAAGCAGAATAAGGCAAAACTGGCTCACTGTGTTTATCTGAAACAAAAACAAACAGAATATTTAATGACATGCAAACCAACATTCAGGCAAGAGATCATGGGTACAATTTACTGTTCCCTGTATCAACAACCTTGAGTCTGCTGCTCCTCTCCCCCCCCAAAAAAAAACCCCCAATGAAAACAGTCAAGATGCATAAACAGAGAACATCATTATTATCTTCGCTATTCTGAAAACTGTTTTTAAGTTTCCTATCTGCCAAAGCGAAAAATAAACATCAGGATAACATTTATAACTTTGAAGATCCTCTAAGCAGAAAAAGAAGGACTAGTGCAAGATATTAACCAAGACAAAGCTTTCTATTCTATTGCAGCTTGGAATGTGCAGTACTGTGCAAACATATTCCTGAAACTTTATAAAAAGTATCTCCACATGCTCACATTTTGTGACAGAGGTAGCCACAGGAATTACTGAACATGAAACAATAGTGTGCCACCAGAACCTGTTGTAGTCCAGAATTGGTCTTGAAGTAGCTCATTTCACTTCTAGCAACCATTTGCACAGAGGTCTGAGTTGTGAGCCCTTATCTCCACAAATCTGCAGAAAGCAAGCACTCTCATTGTCTATCATGGGTACAGACTACTTCCAACGAGATTTGTTGGGTTTTTTTCATTTGTGTCCCTTGTGCTAAGCACCCAAAATATCTAAACTAGTCTGATTAGCAGTCACTTCAGTTTGGTCATGACTGCTTTTCGCAAAAAAATACAAATAAAACCCATTTCATTTTCCAAAGAGGTATGAGCTAAATGCATCCCATTATTATTTCTTCCCCAAAAGCAGTGTGTTTACTACCATAAATTCTAACAAGATACCTTAAAAAGAGTCATAAAAAACTTATTAACTTTCTGTTTAGTCTACACAAGAAAAGAGCCAAAAAGGTAATTAAACACTAATAATTTTGGTTTTACTAACATGTCCATGTATAGGCTTGAATTTAGTTTTATTAGAAACATAAAAAGCCAACAAATACAGAAGCAATCAGAAGTCAGACTGTCACAGCTTACAGAAGAAAAATGGAAGATTATCACGTATTCTGTTTCTTTACAAGCTCAACCCTTACTCAGATCTAAAAATTTAACCACAGGCATTAAGTCTGACAGCAGCACAGCAGTCCACATTTGCTTGATGTTAACAGCAAAAGAAATTGGATCAAAAAATAGTGGTATGACACAAGCATTTCATTTAGACTTAATATAATTTTGTTCAGTTTTTGTATCCTTTCTGAGACTGCAGCACCAATGATATGTTAAGTTGTGCTCAGGCACTTTGGAAGGTAACATTTGGTATTAACAGCACAATTAAATCAGCTTGGAATCATAGAATAGTTTAGGTTGGAAGCAACCTTAAAGATCATCTAGTTCCAGTCCCCTTCCCATGGCCGGGGACACATCCCACTAGACCAGGCTGCCCAAGGCCCCATCCAACCCGGCCTTGAACACCTCCAGGGATGGGGCAGCCACAGCTCCCCTAGGCAACCTATGCCAGTGCCTCATCATCTTCATGGTGAAGAAATTCTTCCTTATGTCTAGTCTTGTCTCTTTCCGGTTTATACCCATTTCCCCTAGTCTTATCACTACAAGCCTTTGTAAGCAGTCCCTCCCCACCTCTCCTGTAGCCCCTTTCAGGGACTGGAAGGCTGCCATAAGGTCTCACTGGAGCCTTCTCTTCTCCAGGCTGAACAAGCCCAGCTCTCTGTGTGTCTTCACGGCAGAGGTGCTCCAGCCCTCTGACCATCCTTGTAGCCCTCCTCTGGACCAGTTCCAACAGCTCTATCTCCTTCATATGTTGAGGATTCCAGAACTGGACACAGTACTCCAGATGAAGTCCCACAAGAGAGGAACAGAGGGGCAGAAGCCCCTCCCTCGACCAGCTGGCCACACTTCTTCTGAAGCAGCCCAGGATACGATTAGCCTTCTGGGCTGCAAGCAGAGTGCTGGCTCACGTCAAGCTTCTCATCGACCAGCACCCCCACGTTCTTCTCTGCAGGGCAGCTCTCAATCACATCATCCCTCACCATGTACTGAAATCGGGGATTGCCCCGACTTAGCCTCGTTGAGCCACACAGGCCCACTTCTCCAACCTGTCCAGGTCCCTCTGGAGAACACTCCGTCTTTACTTTCCATTTAAAGAGTCTGACAGCTTCTGTAAATATTTCCCCCCCTATTTCACATACGAAGGCCCTGGCACAGCGCCAGCTCCTGCTGCTACACAGTCCGTCGGGTCGCGCAGCAAAGCCACATCAGATATGCCCAGTGCGGGCTGATTTATAACATCTTGCCGATAGTATCGGCTTCAAACGCAGCGTGACGATTAGCCATGGGTGACTACGCTTCCTCCGAGAGAGGACGGACGGCCCCTGCTCTGTAAAATTCCTTCCAGCCGCCCTTACGCCGCTCCTCTCCGTCCCCATTCCTTGCCCTGTCCCCACCCCCATTCCCATTCCTGTGCCCGGCCGCCCCCGCGAGGGTTAAACGCGCTGACGCCGAGCCTGAGGGAGGAGTCGGAGCGTGGAAAGGGGAGAGAGGAGGAAAAAAACACAACTTTTTCTTTTTTAAAAAAAGGAGAAATAAAAGCAGGACGTCGGCGGGGACTCACCTGCCGAGCCCGCCACCTGGTCCGCTCGGGGAACCGGCCGACTGGGGACAATCGTGGGAACGAGCACGATTAGAGACGCGGAGCGAGGGGCGTGGGCGCGGCCCCGCGGGGCAGGATCAGCCCCTGCCGGCCGGCTCCGCGGCCCCCTTGGCGCCGCTCACCTGCCGCCCGCTTAGCAGCCGCCGCGCCCGACTAGGGAGGAAGCCGCCACCATGTTACTTTCTTTTTGCCTCCCCCTACCCCGCCCGCGAAAACGCCTACGGGAGCGTCCGGGACCCGCCCCGAAAGGAGGCGGTGGCGCCCGGGCAGGGCAGCGCCCGCAGTCACCGCGGCGGCCGGCGGGGGGCGCCCGCGGGCGCGGCCCGTGATTGGCGGGGGGAGGTGGCACGGGGTCCGTTTGGCCTCAGAGGGGCTGTTGCGGAGCGGTGATTTGTGTGTGACAGGGGGGCAGCTCGGCCGAGAGGCTGGTGGAGGGGCGAGTGGGGCCCCCGGGGGTCCGTGCTGGCAGCGGTACTGCTCAAGTTCTTCATCAATGACCTAGACCGCGAGATCGAGGGCACCCGCAGCAAGTTTGCGGGTGACACCGAGCTGAGTGGTGCAGTTGCCACCGTGGAAGGACGGGGTGTCACCCATGGGGACCTGCACACGCTGGAGAAGCTCATGAGGTTCAGCAAGGCCAAGTGCAAGGTCCTACACCTAGGTTGGGGCAATCTGTGTTTTCATATGGGGGGTGATGTGATTGAGAGCTGCCCTGCCGAGAAGGACTTTGGGGTGCTGGTTCACGAGACGCTTGACATGAGCCATCGAGCCCATATAGTTTTGATGCAACCGTGTCTCAGGCTGCATCAAAAGAAGTGTGGCCAGCAGATAGAGGGAAGTGGTTCTGCCCCTCTGTTCCTCTCTTGTGAGACCTCATCTGGAGTCCTGTGTCCAGTTCTGACATCCTCAACATAAGAAAAATAAAGACCTGTTGGAATGGGTCTAGAAGAGAGCAACAAAGATGAACAGAAGGCTGGAGCACCTCCCATACAAGGATACGCTGAGAGAGTTGGGCTTGTTCTGCCTGGAGAAGAGAATGCTCTGAGGAGATCTTATAGGAGCCTTGCAGGAGCTGAAGGTGCTGCATGAGAGCTGGGGAGGGACTGCTTACAAAGGCTTGTAGGGTCAATAGCTATAAAGTGGAAAAGGCAGATTTAGACTAGACATAAGGAAGAATTTCTTTGCTATGAGGGTGGTGAAGCGCTAGGACAGTTTGCCCAGGGAAACCCATGGAAGTGTTCACCGCCAGGTTGGGCAGGGCCTTGGGCAGCCTGGTCTAGTGGGAGGTGTTCCTGGCCATGGCAAGGGTGTTTCGGAACTGGATCATCTTTAGGGTGCCTTCCAACCCAAACTATTCTATTATTCTATGATTCTAAGTAGTATGGGAGCTGAATGTCCATGGGTCTCTGCAGGATTCATCCCAGAGCACTGCAGGAGGTAGCAGATGGTACAGTGTTCATCTGCCAGAAGTCCTGGGAGTCTGAATCTCAGACAGCAAGTTCATGCCTGTGCTCCAACTGAGCAAGTTTGCAAGGTTTGGAATTTTGAGAGAAGACTTTGGTGCTGGCATTGTGCTCAGGAAGTTGTGTGTTTCAACTCTCAGTGCCCAACACCAGAGCCATCAAAAGATTTCCCCTGGCCCTGACAGGTTTAGGCAGCTGGGGCACTTGGGAAGTGCACTTCCAGCAGCAGAGGCAGGCTGTGTGGGGACACCTCATATTAGGGAGCTGAGTGGTTTTCCTTCTTGAGGGACCTGGGCACTGCTTCTACTTCTCTTTAGGTCAGCTAATGATCGCAGGATCTCCTTCTTTCCTAGTGTGACACCCACTGCTGCAGGGTTGGTGAGATGGAGTGGCTTGACATTCCCAGCTCACCCCAGTGCAATGAATGAAGAGCATGGCTGGGGAGATGGAGGATTGCTGTACTATATGCCTGGACAGCCAGGAGGCAGCCAGCTATGTGATGCTGTGCCTTCACCAGTTCTGCTACCCATGCATCCTTTAGTGGGTTGAGAGCAAGCCAGAATGCCCCCTTGGCATTATGAGGATGCTTTCCATTGTGCATGCAGCACAGGCAGATGACAACTTTGAGTCACATCATCTGTGGTGCTATCAGTTGTCAGTCCCCACGCAGGGGCTGCTGCTGGCTGACCAACTGCCCACAGCCTCCATCACCTTGAGACAATGCAAATATAGCCTGTTGGGCTTCTCGGGGGGGCCTCTAGGCCAACACCTGGACATCCCTTTTCTAGGACCACCCAGCTCTCCTCTGGTCCCTTCTGACCTGGATGCATAAGGAACTGGGACTGATCTTTGAGACCCAGTGTTCACAGGGTGACACAGTGGAGCACCTTGTCATGTCCTTCCTTATTGTCTTTGAGCTGCATAAAGATCTACTAGTTTTGCTGCTCAGCCCTTCCTCTGAAACCACACAATTACATTTGTGTTCCACTTCATTTATGTCGGTATGCAATCAGCAAGAAGACCTGCTGTCTGCTGGCCTGCTGTCTACCTGGATGATGGCTCCACTGCCTCCTGAGGAGGGTCTCCCACACCTGGCCTAACCCCCTGTAACATCCCTGAAGTAACCAGCATAGATGACCTTTCCAACACCTCAGCAGCTGCCCTTTCTGAGGATCCTGGCAGCTCTCCCTCTGCCCCCATTCCTGTTCCTGAAAATCAAGAAGAGGAGTCTGAAGAGACCACAGCACAACCATCTGCTTCCAGCCAGGGCAATGAACATTCCCCACAGCCACAGTGACTGCCAAAGAGGAGTTCTAGGAGTCCTGATGCCTCTTCTCTAGCCAAGAGAAGTGATCATACCATTTGCAGCCTTAGAAGGACACCACAGATGCTGCTGAAACCAGGACTGGGCAAGCAGCTGGGGCATCTGCTGGCCTTTAAGGGGTCCTGGCCTCTGAAGTCTAATTATCAAGCAGTAGAAGAAAATAAAGGCCTGAAAACTGCTGAAAACAATTTTACAATTTTTACATTACCAACAGGTGGCATTGCTATCCCCACCTATGCTGCTTTCTCCCCCTTTTCCCTGGGCTATGCCTACTGTTTCGTTTCGTCCATGGCAGAGTACCGTGGGGCATTCTCCCACTGATCTTGTGTAGCTTTATTGGCCTTTTACTGTCACAGGGCTTGACCTGTGACTTCAGAATGCACTCATCCCCAGAGCATAGTACTGTAATGCAGAATCACTTTCTCTTGGGCCTAGTGTCGTGGCACTCATGCTCTTATAGGGGTTCTTTCACCTGCTTGAAGCACCATGGGTCCTAGCATCATGGAGCAGATGGGCCTCTTTGGACTGACTGGAGTGCCATTCAGCTGGATTGTCTGGTGTTGCTGGGCCCTCTTTCCCTTTATTCAACTACTACAGTACATGAACCAAAGAAAGATAGATGTGCTTCTGCCATTTGGTACAGGTTGTTGGGGTTTTTTTCCCACTCCTCCAGATCCAGACATGGCACTGGCTTTTCATATCATTTGCTTGGAAAGGACACCTCTGTGGCAAATAGGCACTGTCAGTTCTCCAGTACCTCTCACCACCCCCGTCCACTCCCTCCTTGCTTGCTTTCTGAAGGACTTGCTGCAGCACAACTCCTCTTTGTTGTGTCTCAGACATGCAGAAGAAGCAGTTCATCTTCTCTGTGCTCCCGAGCATCCTCTCATGCAGCATTTCTTGACCTTTTCTGCAACCAAGCTGGCCCTAAAAGATAAGGAGAAGGTCAGAAGATGTCTGCTGGATTTGGCACCAAGAGCTGCTGCCAGGCCTCAAAGAAAGACCCATATCCCAATGGCACGAAAGGCCAAAGCTCAAATTGCATTAAAATGGCTTAATGGGTTCATTTTTTTCTGAATTTATGAGTTGAATATGGTACCCCAGAAAGTCACTGAGCAGGAGAAATGTCACAAAAAGTGAGATGACTATCATTTGGGTAGCAGTGAGTCACTATATTGCTCCTGCCATCATTAAATTTCACTTACACAAAGGAGAGAGGGGGCCAAGAGAAGGGCAGCTAATTTATATCTTTTTGTACCTCTCTGGCCTGGAGAGTTTAGGTCTGATCCTTGCACATAATTTTTTTTTTTTTTTTAATATCGTGAGTTTCTTGATCTGTCCTGCTCTTAGTATCTTTTAAAAGGACAGGATAATCTAAGCAAATAATCTAAGTGGGTTTATTTTTTTGATCAAAAATACTCAGTAGCATGTGTCAGGCAGCTCATGACTGATGCCAAAAACGCATAAATCAGGAATTTTATGTTACATCAAATACTTTCCTTCCAATAATTTCCATCCAGGTGGCACAAGAACACCTCTTGAAGGTATGTTCAGATACTCTTCAAGAATTGTTTGACATTCATTTGTCACCAATTGCCAAAACTACAGTTTCAAGAAGGCCTGATCCTTTAGCCTCTTTAGAGCAAATAATGTATTTACTATGGGTGCCTCTGACTTTCATAGATGAGGCTTTATGCAGATTGGGTCTGTGATAAGGTTACTTTGAGTCCTTGGGGATAAAAATACTGTCCCTTTACAAATTCCTGACTGAACACTTGATGATTTCTTCATAACTGCTGGAACATTTCATTCCTTAATCCTATAGTTGCCTCCATAGTCATATGAGTTATGCGCATGGCATCACAGACCATCTCATTCTCTCTGGCTTTTGGAATTGACATATGGAGTAGGAGTTTTGTTCCAAGAGTGGACCAAAAAAAGCTGCCTGCTTTCCCAAGGAGTTCTGCTAATCCCAATCTGTAGAAAATTGCCTGAAGCAATGCTGTCACTGTAGTATGTGGAAGATGCTGATCATTGTTTACTTTTTGAATAACCATATAAGACAGAAAGATCCAAGTCCATGTGTTTCATCTTATTGTACAGCTGGTTATGATTTCACAATTTATTCTCTTGATATGAGGCAAAACCTGAACATTCACAAGGTCTTTCTGGCTTTAATCATTTAACAAGTTATGTACAGAGACAGGAAAAACATACAGACATTGTCATACATAGCTTCAAGTTAAAATATGTATCTATGCACTTTTAATTAAAAATATAATTGTAATTGACAACTCTATTTCATCAAACCCATTTATTTGAAAACCACCGTTTTGTCTGAAGGTGTTACGAGATTAAACGTAAGTTAGGTGGCTTCTTCTTGCTGGAAAGGTTTTCACAAATACCAGCAGAGGAGCAGAAGGATCCCTTTCTTCAATGAATTAACATATGCTGCTTAAAATACTGGCCTAAATTCAGGAATACTTTGAAATTAATTTAAAAAATCAAGTTATCTTGATCCTCTCTGTGTAAAACATGGCAGGATTTTTTTGAAATATTTACCTTCCTAAGTCCTTCTCTGTTTATTTTTCTGGGAGTATTATGTTCTTTATCATAGAATCATAGAATCACTCAGTTGGAAAAGACCCACTGGATCATTGAATCCTAAAGCCTTCAAATACAATCTCTCTGTGTCCACCTTAGAATATAATGGGTGTTAGAAGAGTTTTCAAAATACTTATAATTCCCCTGAGTATTATTTCTTATATGAATCCTCAGCAGCTGAAAAACAGAGGCTGCTGCTGCTGCTAAAAATTATTGAACATGCTACCTCTTGGTTTTGGCAATCCATAGAGAAAGGAGTTTTAAACAAGTACTACATTCTTTCAATGTCTGTTTCTGCTAGGACTCTGTTGTCTGGTCTTTGCTGTTAGCTCTTGGGTTTGGTTATTTTTTAAGCAGATTCCGGGGTTTACTGATATACAACAGCCACATCTCTCTGTTCAAGTTAATGTTCTGTATGCTGCTCCATGTTGAACCTGACCGGTCAGCCTACAAGATTAAAAATACACAGAAGAGTAGTACACCCAAATCTGTGATTTTTTGTGTATGTTACTTTTTACTTAGTTGGTTGTTATTATTATTGATGATGTTGTTGTTACTATTATTATTTATTTATTGTCTATTGTTTTTTATCTGAACTGCTGAGATAATTGATCCTTTCCTAAGAGGAATACCTCCAACTTTTGTTTTAAAGTTTGGGTCAGTTTATGCTGACTCACTTTGTCCCTCACCTATCTAATCTAATTGTGACCTGTAAGTACTTTCCTACATCTTATTGGCAGTGTTCACTAACATAACCTTATTTTAAGTTTATTTTCCAAGAAAATTAATTTATTTTAACCAGTTGAATACCATAGACCCTGAAATTCTCATTATTTTTAAGTGTCCACTGTTTTTGTCATAATAGTCAGCATGGATAACAATTTTTGCTCAGCATGGGTAACTATTTTTGTTCTGTTTTGGTTTCTGCAATACAATGATAACAGCAAAGTGACAGTGAACTTGATTTGGCTTCTCTTTCACAGACAATATCTTTGGGATTCATGTTAAACAGAAAATGTTGTATGAGTTCTCGGGAAATACTGTGTTGCCAAGAGATCTATTACTATAGTGTGAAAAGAGCAGTGTTAGAAAGAATAAATACGTAGTTCCACTTAGAAATGCTGTGATTTAAGCTGAATATATTGACAATAACAGGAGGAGATGTCTTAAAAAGAGACTAAAAGATCATAGCTTGCTCATTTTGTTAAAAGATCCAATTTAACTTTATCAGAAGAAATAAGTACCTGCAGAAAGACTCAACAGGACTTTTTAACTTAGAGAAAAGTAACAGTAATGGCTGGAATACATAGAGCTGTTCGAACTCAGTTAAGAAATAAGACATAGTTCCTGAATCCACTATAAACTGTTAGCTATTTAATTTCTGCCTGCTTTCATGGGAAGTATTCTTTACTCATGTAGTCTTAAGAAGGGAATGTGAGCCAATGTGATTTTTCTTTGCTTCAACATCTATGATTAACCTCAAAATTTTGCTCATTTATTTAAAAGAAATAGAGTCTACTCAACTAGCCTTTTGTTGGTCCTGTGAGGACTGATTTGAAATGCATAACACTGAGCAAAATTCATTTGTTATGTTATGTATCCTTAACAGAAAGATAAGATGTAGATTCAGAAAGCTTTGTCAATATTAATAGCATGTTCCTTGTTAGTCTCACAGGTACAGTTGGAAATGCGCATGCTGCTAAAAATCTGAACAAAACAGAAAAGCAAATGGAGGCAAGTAAACAGAGATGTTATTATTTTGCTGTTTTCATTTAAGAATCAGAGAAGTGAAAATTCTTACACTTGGGAAGTGCAAACCTCTTTCTGAGAAGGAAGCAGGAAGGTGGCTGGGGTCTAGGGCTATTGGGAGGGTCTTTGAGTATAAATCAAGGCATCTGGTAGCTGCATCAGTTACTCCTCACTGGGAGTAGGTTGTTCCTCCCTGAGAGTTAACCACAGGCCTCTCCTGCCTGACTAGCTTTCTCACTTCTTTTCTGTCCTTTGACTCCAGCCCTCCTCTAGCCACTTCTTCCCCATTATTACCATCCCTCTAACCTCCTCATCTCACCCTGCTTATCTAATCTTAGGGACAGCCCTGTGTCCTCAGCCTTTCCACTCTGTGACAATGGGGGGGGGAGGGGGAGAGGAATCTTCATAGTAACCAGTTCTCATGCTACCATCTTCTGAGACTCATTAACTCAGCTTGTGGTTCCACAAACACTTTGAGCCAATGGTAGAGACTTCTGATACAATATGTAGAATATTTCAGAATGGAAAACTTTGATTTGAGCTAAAGTACAGTTAATTTTCATCTGAGCAATAGTGTATTTTGAAAGTTAGAATGTCCCTCTAATAGCATGTTTTCTTTCTCTGACAGCACATTTTCCTTAAAACACTTTTTTCAGACATTGTCCTTTCTTTGAAAATAGTAATGTGTTGTGTGAGGAACAATTTGAGCTAAACAGATGTCACTTCTGTAGTCACCTCTGTTTGGAATTGATTTGGAGCTTGGGTAAGTACTAAAAGGATAGCTGTTGTTTAGCAGCTTGAGATAAGCATTAACACTTAAGGGTAAATAATACAGTAATAATTTAGCCGAAGCAANATAGGTGTTTTTAGAATATGTATCAGTTCACTGTATAAAGCCAAGATGAGTTGCCACGATGGGCATGCATGTTGTTTTGGAGAAATGATTCTCCCGTGCGTCTCAGCACTGAATAAACATACCTACTTTATAACTTTATAAGTTATGGAGTCTTGATTCTGCGTGTCAGAATCCTTACAAATTTGAAAGGCAAGTTCAAGTAGAGAGCTGGATCCAGCTCCAAATTAGCAAGAATTTTGATTGTTGCAGATTCATAACATTAACATTAGGCCTCGGAAAGAAACAGAATTTACATAAGATTTTGGGGATATTTATACATATGCATGTAAGTGGGAAATATATTCTGTAACTAGCCTTTGTCTCATTGCACATGATTGGTGGAGGTCATCCCCGCATGTTGCCTAGGCCTGATAAAAGATGCTTGCTTTCTAAAACTCCAAAATGAATCTTAAAGAGCTTTACTTGCCAACATGTTCAGTATCACTTCCACCACATCCCAGTGGCTAGTTCTTAGATCTTTTCTTATCTCTTTTGTACTGACAACATACTCCTGTGGAGTGAACAAAGCCAGGCAACTAACATTAAAACAAACAAACAAACAAACAAACAAAAGAACAAAAGAACAAAAAAAGGAACAAGTTTATCTTTGTTGTGACTTCATAAACTTTTCTAGCAAAAGGAAGACATGTGCAAGAGCATTCCTTTCCCAAACTAGTCAGTTATTTTTAAGGAGCTCTTCAGAAAGTATCTCTGAAAAGCAATTTCATACTTAAGAGAAGGTGTAGTCACTGTGCAAACAGATAAGTACTAAGGGAGGAGTGGGGCAGTGGGTAGAACTACTTCATGCAGATGGTTCAGGCTTCTGTTAAAAAGTGTAATGATTTACATGTGGAGTAGGTGAACTTCAGAGGTAGGAGGGCTTAGAAGCTGAGTCCCTTGTTAGAATCTTGATCCTGGAAGAACCTACGTGAGACCTTTCTTTCAAGAGGAAAAATAATCACTCAGTGAGAATAATGGAGCTCAGTTCCATGTTCCAGAGTATATGTAAATACAGCAAACGAGTGTGTGTGTATTTGTTTTATTTTTCCTTTCACAGTTCCTTTTGTGTTTACTGAGTGCTTTACAGGGAAAAGGGTTGTAAGTCAGATATGAGAACAGACTGGGTGTAGAGGCTGGTTCGTATGTAGAAATAGAGTATTTTGTCATGTTTGATAAGCACAGAAATTGTTCTCTTTCAAGGCCTCACAGGTAAGTAATTAGATAGAGGACTGCTACCTAGCCCTTTTATTTTCTCAACTAATGGTGTTTTCATTTGAACACAAAAGACTGCAGTATTCCCAAAGGCCTCTTTGTTGAAGTTTTGTTATCTCCTGCTTGAAAAAGCTTTGGGGGGGGAGGAATGACCTTGCATCATATTTCTGGCATCAGATGAGTGAGGAATGAGGTAGAATATCTCCCTACCCAAGGCTCATGTCATTGGCTTGGGAGTGACTCAGCCTTTCATCTTTCTGAAGAAAATAGAGTTCTCTACAGTTTACCATGGGTGGTGGTTTCAGTCATGACCTTATTCGTTTGTGTCCTCTATGCTCTGCTTGTTTTTCTTTGCTCTTTTCAGAAGAAAAACTGCTCATTGTGTTTTTTTGATGAATCTTTGCTACAGTTTTCCACTTATTTTCTAATTTCGTTATTTATCACATAACTAAGATACAGACTAGGCATGTGGTCAGATGAGTGCTGTTTGGTGATGAAATGTGCAAATATGCTCCAGATGCATGCTGTTCATTTATATCTTTTCAGAAAACAACAAATGCTAGTAAGTAGATCATGTGACAAAGGCACAAGTAAAACAGACAGCTGCTGTATTTCTTCTTCCCCTGGGCTTTTAAAGTAGTTTGTATAAATTACTTAATCTCTCTATGCTAATTAGAATATTGTATAAATAATTTATTCTGTAATATTATGAGATACAGGATAAAAACACATCAAAACTTGGAAGTATTGTTGTAGTTTGAAATTACTATTGACTAACTATAAACTTAGGACTCAAATAGAACCCCCCTTCTGTGATAAAACAATGTTTCAGACTTCATTTAACTGTTATATGGGTTTATACATAAAACATTGCGATCCTCTGTGAAGACTTTGTTTCAATCTGAGATAATCAAAACACATACAAACAAGAGATTTTCCTTGAATTGTCCAGAGGCAAATGTCTTTCACATTGAATAGCAAGAATAAATGTATGGTTAGCACTCAGTGAAATACACTGCTAGGAATTAATTTTAAAACTGTTGCCTTACAAGGGTCAACCTTGATTGTGTGTTGTCCAGGCATAACAAGCTTTAAGTAGCTAGATTTAACTGAGAGTATAGACTTATTACATGTGTTCTAGAACATTCTGTGGATATGTAACTTCTAAAGTACTTACTACAGTACAGTGATATTCATGTGTTCTTTTTAAAGTACCTGTCATGAGAGCTTTCAAAACATGAAAGGTATAAATCATTAATTGCACGGGGTTTTTTTATTTTCAGTATATATAGAATGATTGATTAATATCTGATAAAGAACTTCCTAGGTTCATAATTGGATACTGTTTTACACCCACTTTGGTGTTTTATATTCTGAGCATATATGGACAGTTCAACACATGTATTAATTCTTAATCTCAGAATAGCTCTGTACTGTAGGTTGAAGTCTAAATTTATTTGATTACACACTAAAATGCATACACTTACAAAATAATAGATTTTCCTATTTGCAAAACCATAGAGAAGTTCCTTAGACTGTTAAAAAAAGATGTGAAGGGGCTTCACTGTGACTAGAATCTACTTCAGTAAGTATGTGAATGAGAAGCTGGTTTTGTATTTTCCATACTTTTATGTATTTGTGTTATGAGTTTATTAATTTCTGTTTTAACACCTACAAAATTTTACAGAACAGCCTACTTACCTTTCGAGCAACACTAATGACAATGCATTCTAATAAAATATTAGTTGGACTAGCTATCATTTAGGTAAAACAAGCTTTCCTCTCAATTCTGAACGAACTAGGGATCTTTAAAGCATTTTCTATTTTTTTAAATCTTATTAAAAGTACTCCTGCTAGCACACATTAATCTGCATGTAGGGTCTTCTCATTCCTCTTGTCTACCTAATCCTGTTTTTCTCCTCTTGTAAGGTTTTTTTTTCTGTTTTGAAATAGGGTACATAAATTCCCAAGGAAAGAAAGTAGTGGTATTTGCAGCTAGAATGAACATTAAGCCATAATTCTATTTAACAGAGTAGGTTATAAAATGCTTTTTGAAGTATCTTGTGGTACATTATTAGTTGTTCTTGATATTCTCTTACTAGAGAGCAAAACAAGAGCCATCTTAATTGAGTCACCTTCGTTCATCTCCCACCAGATTCCAAGTAGGGAAACATGGACAGGTTACCTGCTTTTCACAGAATCACAGAATCACTAGGTTGGAAAAGACCCACGGGATTGTCGAGTCCAACTGTTCCTATCAAACACTAAACCATATCCCTCAGCACCTCATCCACCCATCTTTTAAAGACCTCCAGGCATGGGGACTCAACCACCTCCCTGGGCAACCTGTTCCAGTCTCCAAATATTTTCTGTGAAAAATTTTTTTCTGATGTCAAGCCTGAATCTCCTCTGGCAGAGCTTGAGGCCGTTCCCTCTTGTCCTGTCCCCTGTCACTTGGGAGAAGAGGCCAGCTTCCTTCTCTCCACAGCCTCCTTTCAGGTAGTTGCAGAGAGCAATGAGGTCTTCCCTCAGCCTCCTCTTCTCTAGGCTAAACAACCCCAGTTCCCTCAAGTAAGACTTGTTCTCCAGCTCCTTCACCAGCTTCATTGCTCTTCTCTGGACTCACTCCAGAGTTTTACATACAATCTGTGACAGAATTACCTTTCCTTGAAGCAAATAACTAAACACATCAGATCACACTTCAGCTACGTTCAGGTCCTTCATAGAAAATTTGTAACTAGCCTGAATCTGCCCATTCTTGGTGACTTAGTACCTAGAGCCAAAGGCACATTACAAGATGAAAGTTACCATGTCCTAGAAAGTTCTCGATATGGACCTACCACTATTGAAGGTATTCTGTATAACTTAGTAAAGATATAGTGCATATTATATCAGGTTTTACATATGTGAATAAAGCTTTTTTTTTTTTTTTTTTTTTTTTTTTTTTTTTTTTTTNTTGAAGAGGACAAAGCTTTTCAAACATTCCATAGTAATTTATGGTACTTTGGGAGAATAACTTTTAGATCCACAGCATGTCACTGAGTTAATCGATAGTCTGTACTCCAAGAGCATGCCTGGTGAAAAAAAACACCTGCAAGTATGTAATGAATTAGTACATAGGTCTGACTGGCATGAGTTAAGGACTTTGTTTTCATCCAGAGAGTAGGTGTTACTCAAGTGATTGGTGCAATATGAAACAAAGCTTCAGCAAATAATGCAGAACATAATGGCCGAACCTGCAGCAATGTAAAGTTCATGTAGTTCCCTCAAGTACTATCAATCTTTGCCCACTAAAGATCTTTCCTCTTGTTTAATGTACAAATGCAGTAACAGTCAGCATGCCCTGTTCTTTGGAAAGTGTGGTGCGAAACACTGACAACAGCTCCAAGGTCAGCAATTGTCCATTAGGTGTTCATTTTATGAGGTAAAGTTGCTAGTTTTCCTCATTATTGTTGCTGTAAGTCCTGCTTTTAATGTTATTTTGATATATTGTTGTCTATTGCTTTCATGAATGCTCTTAAGCTGAATCTTCAAATTGTGGCTATATGGTAAGTAGGAAGCAAACAGGAAAATCTTTTCCTTTCTGACCATTAGGTGGAGCTAACAATTCTGAGAGTCGCGATTTTATTTCTTTCCACACGTTATCCCCACTACTATTTGGTTTAAACATCCTTTCAGTTTTCCCTAGTAGCTTGTGGCCTTTTAAAATAAGTTGCTCTCAGGAAACTTCAGACACCGGAACTGGGTTTTGCGTTACCTAAAAAGCTGAACATGTTTTCAAAATTTCAGCAGCAGAATGGTAAGAGTGAAGGTTTCTCTAATTATGGATATAGTCAAGATGTATTTTCTACAGAATATCAAATTATTTTTACAGCATTTTAAGACTTTGTGCTAATCTTTAGTGAATTCTCATGACCATCATTTTTCCTAAAAGGAGCAGAGCAGGGGCAGAGTAATGAAATCAGCTGTATCAATGTGTTTACCTGTATTATCTAAGTTAAATGAATGTTTAAGCACTTTACTTGATTGATCTTACGTATTCCTCATATGTTAGTTAATCTTACTGTTCAGCACATCCACATCAATACTAAGATAACAGGAATTAACTTTTCCCTCCAATGATTATTTGTGTGTTGAACTGGGTGGTACTTATGCCATACTAGTATGGTTAGAGGTTTTGTATGTCTTACACAACATGGTATGCTTCTGAATAATTTCTTCTTGAACCATTGCCTCACTTTTGTACAGATAATTTTTATCCTGATGTATGTGGAACTGGGCAACATAACTAGTACTTTGAAATGGAACTTTGATCAGACTCGTCATAGTGACAGGTTTTATGTTGTGTATCTTCTGAAGACTTTAACCAAAGGATAATTTAGTAGAATTGCTGGTAATGCCAGCTGTGTCACAGAATAACACTGGGACAGATCTAGGAAAGCATTTTCAATCATAAATTCCTTTAGAAGTACAATTAAAGAAAGATAGAAATACATACCTGTTAAAAAATTAAAGGATGCCACTGCAACTATGTGGATTCTGTATTATTTACAGAATCTTCAGGGGAATTTGTAAGCACTGCTGTGTGCAAAAACATTGTTTCTGGAACTTTGAAGGCAAAATTCACTCTTCAGTTTTAGTTTGTTTCATTAGTCTTGGATAAGCTACACAATAATCTCTGAACACAGTAGCTTAAATTAACATAAGCATGACAACTGCTTGAACATGAACCAGCAGTGTATCCAGTTGACCAACAAGGCTTGTACCAGAAATATTGTGGTCTGTGGGACTACAGAAGTGATCATCTCCCTGTACTCAGTGTTGGTGAGGTCCCACCTCAAATATTGTGTTCAGCTTTGGGCTCCTTACTACAAAGAAAACACTGAGCTGCTGGAGCGGCTCGTGAGTTGCTACAAAATCATGTAGGAATTGTAAGATATCAAAACAATATCTGGAAACTACTAGATGACCAGTTTGCTACTACCTCTAAGATGCCAGTAAAGAAAAATAGAAAGTATATTTTCCTAAATAAGTAATTTAAAAGATTCTTAAAACCATTCAGCTGTGCAGAATTAACTTTTAACACAAAAGTTCAAAGGAATGCTATGCGTAACATAAGAGCTTATGAGCATGTAGAACACATGTATGAGCATGTTGTATTAGGTACTTATCATTCTAAGAAGTAGGTGATACAATCTGAAAATTGATTATCACTCATGATACTGTACCTTTTTTCTTGCATAAAAATAAATATAGTTTTGTAAAAAATGTTGAGATTTTTAATAGTTATTTTATGAGTGGTTCATTTCACTGTGGAGTATTTATTAAATGTGTTCTACAGCTACAAAGTTTTCCACACTGTTGAGCAATATGTGGATGTGTAAATAATTTTAGTATTGCATGGGTGGAGCTAACAGTTAGAAGCTGTTATGAAAAAATGTAAATAGATTCCCACACAACAATCCACATCAAAGACAAAGAAAATAATTTTACTTATTTTAAGTTACTTATGTACTTTGATTGAAGATTTGTGATAAAAGATAAGATCAGTGCTGTGATGAGAGTACAAGAAGATAAATGCTGAAAAGCTGCTAGAGGTGTAGTTGCAAAGAATGAAGATTAATAGCCTTGTGAATTGTATACTTTTGAACTCTAGCAGTCTCAAGATCACATCTACTAATTTTTTGTTCAAATATAGTCTGCAGTAGAATCGCCTGGGAGCCAACAGACTTGAAACGTGAGTAAGTTCATAAGGGGTATATTTCAACCAGGGATGTGAAAGTATGAGTCAAAGTTCAGTCATTCTACTATACAAAAGCAAATATGAGACTGTGAGGCTGTTTCATGTGAGAGAACAGAGCCTTTGCATCAAAAGTACTAAATTATGTATGCTTTCATGGTTTAAAATGTCTCAGCTTATGGATATCAGTGATTATACAGCAGAATGCTTTATTTTTATGCCTGGATTCAGATCTAAATGAACAATTATCTGTCAAGAAAACCTAAGAAAATACAATGCTTTTCCTCAGAATAACTGTCATAGAATAGTGGCCTCTGAATGCGGAGAGATACAGGCAATGCCTGCTGGAATCTCTGCCTACTCCCTCAGAGGTATTAGACAGATCACTTGGAGTATAATCCAAAAGTGAGTGAACTTAAGAATTTCACCAAGAACAAGTTTTTTATGTATTTTTTTAAGTCCAAGAATTAGGACTGGCTTTTTAAGAGAAAAATGCTTTCCGCCTCCTAATAAGTTACTTATACCCTTCCTTATCAGTCCAAAAGAAAACTGAGTATAGTTATTACTTAACAGTATTAGCATTCTTGTCATGAGTATGTTTGGTGCTCAAAATAGTGAATACTACATTTTAAGTAAACCCTTGTGGTATCGGAAAGTTAATATTTTTTTCTTCAGAAAAACCACTGTTAGTGGTTCCAAAATTTGAAAGTTCTTATGAAACAATAGCATGTCACTGGATTGTTTTACTTTATTTTTCTTAGTTACAGCTGTTCTGAGAAATATTACATGCTTGTAAAGGAAGCCACAATGTCTGCTTTTTGTCAGAAGCTCAAAAATCTTCTGGCTTAGTTAGAAAGACAGCTTTATAAGGGGGCCCCACTACTATAAGGTACTGACATTATTTACTGGAATGAATAACTGTATTTCTGGTACCTGACTAGTTATGCTCTTAATATTTGTATAAATGTGGTTACTGATGAGAGGGCAAATCAAATGAAAAATTATGAGAGAGAAGATACCCTAATTTGTGAATCTATTTACTTTCTAGTATGGAAAATACTAGGAAAGTACAAAAAAAAAATCAGAAAGGAGAAACTAGGGGAAAGGTCAAAGATGATGCAGTCCTGGTAAGCATATTTAGAAGTCTGGTAATGATTCTCTGACACAGAACAGCAAGGAAGTAGGGTCTACTGACTTCACTCAGGAAGCTTGTCTGCTGATTCACTGACTCACTATTACTTCACATCCAGAAAAAGTGGTTCCTCAGAAAAAGAGGACTTCAGAATTTGCTGAACAATTCCAAGAAAAAAAGTTAAAAAAAACCCTGAGCTTTTAAATATAAACACTAATAAAGGAATGGGTTTCAGCTTTACATTATATGCAATTTTTATTCTTTATGGCAGTGTAGCTAGAACAGAAGTATTGGCTGAGCTAAAAGCATATCTGCATTAAGACCTGATTGTGACAATGATATGAAAAGGTGTGGAAGCCAGGGATTTTGTTAGGGTTCAGAAAGAAAAACTAATGATTTAAATATTGATTAAAGAGAGATTCAACTTGCTTAAGATACTGAGAGAAGATGCCTTGCAGCTAGTATTTTGCAAATGTTCAGAATACAGGTCTTTGGAAAGTAAGCCCTCTGAGATCTTCCCCTTGCTGTGGTAGGAAGGACAGGGATATTCAAATGGATCTGTGTGCACCTATGGGCTTGGTGCCTGCTTACTGGGATTTGAGTGAAAAGTCATATGCCAAGGATTCTAGGTGTCCATTCTTATGTAATATTATCAGCAATTTAATTGATTACTAGTTTTGTTTTTATTACTAATTTATGGTTGGACTCAGTGATCTGATGGGTCTTTTCCAGTCTGGTGATTCTATGATTCTAATTGTTACTAGACATTGGCTTTAACCATTGCTTGAAAGACAGTCTTAGTACTATTTACTTACCAAGCAGCTAAATGGGATGAATTTCTGAATCCATTGTTGTAACTTCTTAAAAGGAAAAGAAGGCATGTACTGTTACCTATGTTTAGCTAGCATGTGGTAACTTAAAATATTCCCTTCTGCTTACCTCTTGTATCATCTTTCTGCTTTTAAGCTTGTATTTAGAAACCCTAAATATCTGGCTGAAGAAGGAAGGAGCCACAGAAGGCTGGAAGGAGCAAGATGTTGGTTTGGCAGAGCATAAGAAGGTTTCTTAGGTCTTGAGTGAGTTGTTTTAATCTGCTTAGCAGTTTTTGGTTACTGGGGCTGTGAAATATACTTGCCTTGAGGGCCCTGAGACCATGTCTCCTCTTGGAGATATGGCTGCCTGTGCTCAGGGGCAATTTAGTGCAGTTGCAGGCTCTCCCCTCCTTCTGGTGACCTGGAGAGATCCCTCTCAGAGACATCCCTTCCAGACAGCACAGCAGAAAGTCCTCAGCTTCTTGTGGAACTCATGAAAGGTACTGTTCTAGTGCTTGGATCTCACCTGAGCTACTACTGCCACTGCACTACAGCCCTGCTGATGTCTGGCCATTGGTTCGTCAATCTGGGTCCAGAACCTGACCCACAGAATGATGTCGCAGCCTGACCTTGGACCTTCATCATCACTATGGGCCTGCCTGATGATCAGCTGTCACCTTCAGAGGGCCTGATCCTAACTCTGAATTGCTGACTTGCATTCCTGGTTTCACTTTGCCCCTGTATCATCAACTTGAACTTCATGCATGTCCTGGGTTCTGAGGTGACCTTGGCTGCCATTTCTGGTGTTGTGGTTTAATCCCATCAAGCAGATCAGCCCCATACAGCCATTTGCTACCTTCCTTCCAGTGACATAAGACAGAGATTCAGAAAGATAAAAGCAGCTCATGGCTTGAGGTAAAGATCATTTAACACAAAAGCTGCGCATGAAAGCAAAGCAAAAATAAGGAATTAATTTGTTACTTCTTAAGGGCAGGGAGGCATTTTCAGGAAAGAAGGACTTTATTACATGTGATGGTTACTTGGGAAGACAAACACCATAATGCCATAAAATTTCCCCTCACTCCTTCTTCACCTCCTTTCATCACTGAGCTTGATCCCATATGGTATGGGATATCCCACTGGTCAGTTGAGATCTGCTGTTCTTGATGTGTCCCCTCCCAACTTCTTGCTCACCCCCTCACTGGCGGGGCAGTGTGAGAAACAGAAAAGGCCTTGATGCTGTATAAGCACTGCTCAGCAATGACTAAAATCTTGGTGTGCTGTCAATGCTGTTTTGTTCACAAATCCAAAAGACAGCACTGCAGAGCTACTATGAAGAAAATTAACTCTATCCCAGCCAGAGCTAGTACACCTTAGCAGGTCTTACGCGTCTTGCTCAAGGACTGTGAGAGGCAAGCTTTTTTGGGTCTCCTTAGGGAGTGGCCAACCTGTGCTGCACAGCAACAGCACAGGCCTTCCTGAGTTCTCAGCCCAGTCATACCTCTGGGAAGAGGGATGCAATCACAGTACTTTTTACTACCACTTTAGTACTTGTTTACTAAGGGAAAATACTTTTATGCTACCTTGCTTTACAGGATAAAGGATTAAACAGAGTTTTTGTTAATTTTGTATGCATTAGTATACATAACCTATGTAAAGGTATGGCATTTATTCTGGTGTTTGAAACAGTTCCACAACTATGTGTTCTCAGAGAAAATTTCACTATGAATGTGCCTAACAGTGTCAGAACAATGAACAGTGACTGTCCACACCCATAAATTAGGAGCTTAGAAACCAAAATTAAGTCTGCGTATAGAAAATTGCTGACCAAAAAATACACCAGTTTGTAACAGATATAGAGGATGCTTATGCCTTCCTGAAGTGTATCTGAAGAAAAAATATGAATAAAATCCCACTGCAGATTCAGCTGGTGTTGATGCACTCCCCGAAGGACTGATGACCTTGAGGATTCTATTACATCATTCCCTTTTGTAGTCAATTTTGTCTGCTTCTTACACGATCCATTGTATGACTGGAATATGCCATTCCAACAAACAAATCTTTTTCTGGTTTTGTACATGTAATTCAAGCTGTTTCTGCTTGGAAAGGCTACTCACATATGAAATTTTACTTTGGAGAGAATGCAATTCTACCAAGTTTGTTCTACAATTATTGAACTGCAGGATTACAGCAGAGACACAACTTCTTTTTGCTTCACCAACATTGATGCAAGAGACCATTTCCTAGCAGTTTGGCTACTTGCGTGAATTATTCATTAACCCTCATAAGGCAATACAACACGAGTTAATGATGTTGTTTAAGCTATTTGAAGTAACTTTACTTTGATGGACATGGGTTGGGGTGTATTACACAATCAGCTTATTTGGCAGGTCTGAGGGGGCATTGACATCTGACGTGGAATGGAACAGTAGACAGCTGGGAATCAGTTAGGGTAGCAATTGTGTCTCCATTTTTTGTATCATTTTGTCTTGCATTTAATCCATTTGCAGGGGCATCAGATAAATATGAAGTTACTGGTTTCATTGACTCTGATACCCTTCAGCTGCTCTTTATTGAATTTTGTACAGGTTTCAGAATACTGGATCATCATATCCTGAAACAATTGTGGTTGCTCCCCTCCAGAACAAATGGAGGAAAAATATAGTTGATCCATTAATTATGTTTGAATTTGATACTAGCAGAAACATTAAGATGGGCAATTACTGAACTATCAAAAAGTAGCCTGTGAAGTTTCATGACCAACTAAATCCTGCCCTGGTGGTATGGACCGCATAGATAATGGAATAATAGTAAGGCATGGGGGAAAGAAGAACAGTTTCTTTATACCTTTAGAATACACTTAACAATATGTAGCATAAGAGCTGAACTTCTTCCACATCCAGAAAGTCAACCAAGCTTATGGAGATACTATGTTTTATTCTGTTATAAATGCATTTTCTTCTTCAGGCTTGGACTGTCACGGGCATGCCTGTACTCCTGTTGCTTTAAGTGGAAACAGGAGTTGTCAAGGAACAACGTTCAGTGTCTACCAATTTTACTAGCTTTCCTTGACCCTGAGGTGATAGAACATTGAGAAACAACCTCCCACAGCCTAACACAAGTTGCTTTTCTGCCCTGAACTTTTCCAAGCAAGCTTAGCTGATCTTACTAGAAGTAAATTAAGGAACACTCCTTTAAGAAACACAGCCATTTACCAATAAATCCAAGGAAAAATTAACTTCACATAGCAAACATAAGACACGCAGCTTGGGAAAATAACCTCTTCCACTTGCAAACATGGATCTGGAAAAGAAGATGTTGGCTAAAGTCTCCTAGCCTTCTCTTAAAAATAAATGTTCTTAAATTAGGATGCTGTCTGTACATTCAGTGAAGGTGTAGGTTTCACACAAGCTAGCCAGGCTCCCCACATATTTACCCTGTCACAAAACCAACAAACACTTTTCCTTCATTAGGACTCATTTTGATTTAGTTAGTTCAGATGAAGAGTAGTTTTTTACGCAGGTTAAGAAAACTTGCCTCTCCTGTCACAAAGATAAAGCTCTAAGAGTGCCAGATTAGTTACAGATTACTCTAAACTAGCAGGAGCTTTTCCACTGATTTTCCTAGGGACTGATTCAACTACTAAGGACTGAGTCAATCAGATGTTTTCTGTGGATGAAATAAAGCCTCTTGTGAAATGTTAAACAGAAATACAGACTTAGGGATGACCAGTAGGTCAAAACCCAATTTCATGTGCAAAGCTTGTATAAAACTCACTATCCACCAATATAGAACTCCTTTACAATGGAATCAGTACAGTTCTAATGCTAGTAATAGCAACATCTCAGAAATAGCATATAGAGGTATTGTTAAGTCTTCCTGAAGTCTATCCATGGATGTGTTTGCACATGGAAGCTTTGTGTGTGGTAGAATGACCATAGCAGTATCATTCACAAGCATTTTAAAGTCCTTGAAAATTGAACAGTACATTATTCAAGCTCAGAGATTAAATAGCCACTTCAAAGCAGATCTTCTGCCATTCAGTAGCCTTTCTCAAACTCATAAGAGCACAGCAGATGCTTTGATTGTATTCTGTATTGTAGAGTTCAATCAAAGAGAAATTTAGGACTCGGGGACTTTTAAATCCCGGGTTTAAATATCAAAGTGGAATTTAAAATAATTTCCAAAACAGCTGTTGTTTACTGTACCTTAAACTAGATGACTTGAGAAAACCATTATTTAACAAGAAGATTACACAAATCCAGTATTCCCTGAGATCTGTTTCAGGAAGACTTCAGTTTGTACTGCAGCTGCACTGTTATATTTCTTGGTAGTCTTTGTGCTCTGGTTTTTATGCAAACCTATTACCCCTAATGCACAGAGCCAGGAAACCCATGGGAAAAAGGGAATCCACATGGGTCAACCAATCAGTGATTAAACACAACAGTTTACAATAAATATGAGTCATTCTTGGAAGAATCCTGTTTCTCCAGTTAGGAGAACTCATTAATGAGCTGCCTAAGGCTGAGAAGACTAAGTCTGGGATGCCTAAGGTTTAGCCATGTTAGCTGTCAGTTGTCCAGCTCTCTGCTTACTCATCCTCTTTTCAGTCACTTCTATTCCATCTGATATACTATCAAAGACAACGATCTGATTTAAAGCCTTTTCTTCTCTGGCTTATTGGTGTTCATGAGCCTCTGCTATGTTTTTGTCGGAGATAACTATGTAGTATTGTAGATGAAAACTTCTCCAAAGAGTGAAGGTAACAACAAAGTGAACTTAACATTTTTACTTTACAATTGGGAAAACTGAAGCACTGACAGCTAAAACCCAATTACTAAAGCAGCTGATACTAAATGCCTGACTTGGGTATGCCTTCTAGAAGCAGAGTGGGAGCTGAGGAAGTTTGCCCTTGTGCAAAGTCTTGCTAGCTCTCTGCCCAGAATATCCAGTTTGAAGATGATCAACACTACATTACAAACCACAGTAGAATATTAATCTAAAACCAGATACATTTGATTACTGGTTTAATAAGCTGGCTTTACTGATGTGACTGAGCATTGTAGGTGATGGGCTCTGCTTCTGAATGAGAAAAACATTTAAAGCAAACAACCAGTTTAATGTCAAAGCATGTCTGTGGAGTGTTTTTAGAGAAGATATGGAGAAATGACATAACTAGTTCCAGTTCCAAATTCTATAAGCTAGGGTAGGTCAACACGGATGGACTCCAGTTCCACAGCCTTAATTCCCATTCAACTAGGAGAGAAGCATCTGCAGTCTGGAAGGCTTGTAGCACTGTTATTGAAATTGGATGCCTGAGCTCTACGCCTTGATTCTGCGCCTCTCAACGGAGCTAATGAGTTTGAGTGGAATGGCATGCTAAATTCTGGATCACCATTTTTGTGTTTTGCCAGTCTTAAATCTAAGAGAGGTGCTCTGCATTACCAGTGGATTTTGAATCTTGATCTGCTGATTCTCACTCGTCTGCTTAATTGACCAGAAAACATCACCTTGTGTACTCAAGGAATAATTCTGGCATCTTATGCCCAATATGCACAAGTTCAACAAGCACCTAATAGCCTATTTTAATAGTAGTGTTTGATTTAGCAGGATTGTGAACTATGTACTACAGTAAAAGACGAGTCATTTTTATAGATCACAGCAAAGGAGATGAGTGGAATTTAACCAGGGTTTATTAACATTCCCATGCACTAATTACACTACTGTAGCTCATATTCAAAGCAAATATTTTGTCAAAAAGACACTGTCCAGTGTTCCTGAGGGAACCTAAGGTACTTCTAAGAGAAACGCATTTAGCCTTAAGAAAGAAGCCACAAAGCTGGGGAGCTTGGGGAAACCTCAGAGTAATGAGGAAGGGCATGTGAGGGAGAAAAAGCAAGGCTGCAGTGGAAGACTTCTTGGGTTCCTAAAGAAGAAGCTTTCCCACATTGTCAAGCCTGTGGCTTGATTCTGCTTCCAAAGGCTTTTCCAGCAAGATCTTTTGCAGCTAAGTCAGCACAGAACCCCCAGTGTTAGTAAAGCTAAAATGATTTTCAGTACCTGTCTCTCTTATGTTGTTTGGTCTTTCTCTATCAAATAAAAGGAAATGTAAGTAGAGAAAGCTAGAATGTTTTGTAGTGCACACCTCCTAGATTTCTATGTAATGTATTAAGAATAAATATCCTTCCAGTAATGAATCTCTTTGAGCTTAATGAAGGAAATTCTCAAACCTAGATGAAAAAGGAGTAGTTAGTTGCTAAAAAGTAACTGATTTCTGGAAAAGAGAATGCTGTTTAGGTGGAGAATTACAGGAGATATCTTAGCTTTTGTGGAGGAAAATTGTTATATGAGAGCTTGTGGGAGAAGGGGGAAAAGTATTACTCTAAATGGGAATGCTTTGGTAAAGGAGCTACCTTTATCTTTGGGGAAACATGGCTGGTTGAGTTTCAAGAACAGCAGTGCTACTGAACAGCAACCAAGTTTTATTTTCTCTTAAGAAACAGAATAGATAACGTGATAAATAACCTCAGTCACACTTTCTCATGTTGCAAAGGTCAGGAGTTACATGAATAACAGTAACAGGTCTTATGGAAACCCCAGCAACTCACTACACACATATAAAAACTAGCTGAATTTTCTTCTGTTTATCCTAAGTATTGTGTTACATTGACAGTCGCCCACTTGAAATAAGGAAATATACTCCATTATAAATAACTTGAAAAATGAAGGCAAGTGCCAGATTTCAAAATTAACATGGCTTATTAGAGGTATTGAAGGTACAGGCTAAATAAAAGGAATGAAATCTGCTAAAGTTGAATGCAGGAATTTATCTGATACTGAAATATCTACACAGGCACTGGACAATGAACAGGAAAAACTGAGAATTATAACAGATTATAGGTTGGCTCTTTGTGGTCAGCATTGCTTTAATACTAGGACAGAGGATGATATTGCAGTGAGCATCTGGTAATATGGGTTGACTAGAGGGGGTTCAGTTTGAGAGCAGTGGTTCTACTTGAGAAAGAGCTGAGGTAACTGATGAGAATTAGTATCATCAGGCTAACAGATGTGACCAAAGAAGAGCAGGATGAAGTAAGTTCTTCAGCCTAAAGAAGTGGAATGCTTGGTCTCTGTCATTGCAGAAGACAGAAGAGCTGCCATGTTGAATGGGTTTCTGTCAGAAATGACAAAATAGTATTACTCTTCCTTTCAGTTAGGGGAGTGAAATAATGATGTATTAATGTGTCTTCTAGCTCTCTCTCTCTAGGATAACTGTTGTCTCATCAGCTAATCTGAGTGATTATCATCACCTGGAAAGCATGTAGAGGAAAATATAAAAATCTAGGCATTAACAGGACTTCTTAAGCATGCAAATCATAACTTCATCTCAGGGCCATGAGTAAACTTACAAGCCTTAGTTGCCTTGATTCATCTTACTGGGGACTGTTACCCTTACATCTTGTGTCCATGGCCCAGGAGGCCCATTTAAGCCCAGGTTGGAGCATTCTGTCCTAGCCTGAGCTGTGTTGTACATGTACCTTTCTCCATTCTCATCTTCTATTGCTCCTGAATTGTTTAGATTTCCTGATCTCATCAAAACCTGATGCATTATTTTGCCTTATCTAATGATTGCTAGGCTGTTGATGTGACCAGTTATCGTCACCAAATTGAAGCTGACCTTTCTTGGGTACTCTGTTCAGATAGACCCTATGGGACTGTACTCAGTCACCGACAGCACTGCCTGTGCTGGGGTCATCCTTGACTCATGGCTTTTTCCTGTTAAAGAGCAGCCTGACTCATTTTGATCCCTGACACTTAAAGCCATTGCCTTCAGAGATATCCTAGTTCTCCAACAAAGTAATTCTTACCAATACCAGAATGACATTTACTGGATCAGCAATCACACCTAATAAACTACTGTTCAGCTGTATTAAAATTTCTCAGTGTTTCTTTTAGATAATAGACTTCAACAACATGAGGGGTTTCATGCAACTTCTTGAGTGAACATGATGGTTGTTGAACATGATGGTTGTTGAACATGACTCGTGTTCAACTTCTACTCCAGTTTTCTGTCAGACCATCAATTGACAAGTAAACCACAGAAATAATTACAGGAATATTTTTTCTTACCTGTCTATTGTCTAGAATGTACTAATCTTTACTATGAGAACACATTTATGGTCTATAAAGATACTCATGATAATGGTCTGCTCCAATCACCTGGCATAACACCTTTCAGGGAGGGCTGAGAGCCTGGCAGATCATCTCAATTGCTAATATTACATTACTCTTCAACCACTGAGCTTTCCCAAACTCAACAGAAGTCTACTGAACAGCGCACTCTTTAAAATAATGTCCACATTAGAATCCCTTGAAAGCAAATAGTAGAGTGTTCTATTGGTAAGATTTAAATTCTAAGAAGATCACCTTACATATAGGCAATGATGGTATTAATGGGAATAGTGTTCAGAATAAATCAAAGGCATTTTTGTGAAGTAGAAATGAGTAAGGGAATTGGAGTAGCTTAATAGACCAACAATGTCATCATAATGCAATCCATTTAATATGCTGTACTGAGTGTCCCTACCACATCAGTCAAATGAAAATTGTAACTATTATTCTCCGCAGCTTAGTAAACATATCGTAACTTTATTGTCTAGGAAGGAGTCTGTGGCTTAGATCTACTGTTATAAATAAACAAACAAATACCCAACTGACTAAATTCCTTGAAAATGAAATTGTGTGAAACTTAGCTGGCTAATACTGAAATGGCTATCTTCAAGGGTCTCTGTGTCCATCACATTGAGAATTCTTGAATGTTACTCTTTTCACTGATAACTATGAACTGCTACAGCACTGACTAACATTGGTGGAACAGCATTGTATTCTTGAAAAGGAATGAGCCATAACTTCATGTAAACACATGGAAACACTTTTTTTGAGTGCTGATTTCTTAGGAAAAGTGCAGAGCAATCTGAAAACCAACAGCTGGGATTTTTTCAGTGGCAGAGATCTAGCAACACTAGCCCAAAATTCCTTTGCTTCATGCTCTCTTCTAAGCACATGCTGCATGTCAAGAAAGCCTATTCTTGTCAGAAGTGCTTAAGAACATCATTCTCTGGCCTCCAGTTAGCAGAATGGTTTCTACTGAGTCTTCTAGGCAGCCACAAATCATGACTTCAGATAACGTCCCCACAGACATCTCAGTTCTTGGGTTACAGTTATATGTCTCTACTCTCTGTTGTATTGAATATGTTAATGCCATGGTTTAAATGCTTGTAATTTGCTGCTCTTAATCCCGAGCAATAATAGATATACTCCTTAGTTCTAGAATGAGGGCTGGATATTTTTGTCCTTTGTTCATGCTGTATCTATCATAACAAAATCCTCACTTGGAACTGCATGCCCTAGGTGTTAGCACAATGCAATTAAACAATTACAGGATAATAGAAGAATAGAGTAACAGGTTGGAAGGGACATCAAGGATCATCTGGTCCAACCTTTCTTGGCAAAAGCACAGTCCAGACAAGATGGCCCAGCACCCTGTCCAGCTGAATCTTCTATCTAATGCTGGAGAATCGACCACTTCCCTGAGGAAGTTCTTCCAATGACTGATTGTTCTTATTGTGAAAAATTTTCCTCTTGTGTCCAATAGGAATCACCCCAGGAGTACCCATTACTCCTCCTTTTTCCACATGTAAAAAGGGAGTCTCCATCTGCTCTGTAGCCACCCTTTAAGTACTGGAACACAGTGCTAAGGTCTCCCCTCAGCCTTCTTTTCTCAAGGCTCAACAAACCCAGTTCTTGCAACCTTTCCTTATTTGGCAGGTTCTTATTAACATCAATAACAAAAGCTGGTGTATTTTTTAACTGATGGTACCTAGATAATTAGCAAATACCTAGGATATTCAGTTTTCTTTCACCATTGTCAAGTAATCTGTCTTTTAAAATAGACTGCCTTTTTGACAACTACTGTCATGGGCTCAGCTACTGTGTTTCACAGAATGACCGGGTTGG